>CATIWR010226057.1:0-15159 GCA_949677035.1 Omphalea diandra | reverse complement strand
TATATATATATATATATATATATATATATATTCCAAAATTTAATAACTTTTAGTGTAGTTTACCCCTTGTAAGACAATTGCTTATCTCAAAATGAATTGTTCAACCATATGCAGTCCGCATTCTTAGCCAATTCATTCTTGCTCCTTACCAAGCCCACTTAGATGTTGTTATGGGTCTAATTCATTATTTCGAATGATCACAAGATTGTGGCATTCCATTTCCTTCTTCCAAATCATTACTGATGCATGCTTATTGTGATAATGATTGCGCTAGTTGTTCTTTCACTCGCCGCTCCGCCATCTGCTGACATATTTCTTGGCTCTTCTCGTCGTTAGTGGAAATAGAAAAAACAAAAAAGCAAACTAGTGTTGCACATATTTTCACCAAGTATGATGCTATGAGCGCTGTTGTTTGTGAATTAATTGGGCTTCGCGTCCTTCTTCATGATTCTGGTGTGCATCTTCCAAGACCTATGCAGCTTTACCACGTCAACCAAGCCAGACTCCTCCACATGGTGACCAATTCCAGTAACTCAGCTTGCTAATCTTCTCACCGTGCCTCTCGTACGTGATCACTTCACCGCTCTAATTCACCAGTTAGGCCTTATCAACCTCTATGCTCCAATTAGAGAGATGATATTAGTTGCTATAATTGTTATTATTATTGTTTAGGAAATAGTTCATGTATAAGAAATCTTATTTTGATGTATAAGAAATCTTATTCCCATATAGCAAGTCTTATTATCTTTAATAGCTTCCTTTTTAGACACAATTCTGTATGTAAATACTTGTTCATCTAAATACAAGCCTCCGTTCTTTTATGCTACAAATATACCTATATGAAGAGAAATGAAGATAAACTATCACCCATTTGAAGGAGAATGGATATAAAGGAAGAACCACCACCCTGTTTCTTGAATACAAATATAAAGCTACTCTACCCCAATAAAGAGACAATTCAAACTGGGGGGAATGCATATGACGGAAGCACTACATCTCTTGTTAATTGCATTGGCATAATCCTTTTGGCTAATGTCGAATAGCTGCGGGTTCAAATTAAGAGTCAATAAAAATGAAATTGTTCCATCTTCGTATAGACCAAGTCGAAGAAAATATTATATTGTTGTTATTCCTTGGCTAATATGAGATAATTCCATCACAGGAAGTACTATGCTAAGCAGAAGTATAAAAAATAAAAGTCTCAATCAGCATATTTGATTGATATGACAAAATTAAACTCACCCAAAGAATGACAGTTTCAACGTTTCAAAGAAGAGATGAGCACTAGGCATTGAACACCTGACCTCGTGATATAAGGTAAATATTCAAACACTTTACCCGCAATTAGATTTGCATTAATGCAACTCTCCTTATGGATGAAGTATCTAGCATATCTGGCCAATATTTCAGGCGTTACTAGCTAATTTCACAAATAAAATCAATAAGAAATGAATTAAACTTTATCAGGGTATCATTAATGTGATCAAGACGTGTTTGTGGACAAGCAAAAATACAGCAATATATCATATAGCAGCTCTTTTCTATGAGAAATTGGCATGAACATCAGACCGTGCATGGAATTAGAAAATGATATAATGATTAGTTTGTATTCTATTGACAATTATGACAACAACAGCATACAAACATAAATATGCATGGATATAGCAAAAAAACAAATGGAATCCCAACCATCTATTCTCTATCCTGTATTAAATTGTTGACCATGTTAATCAAAGGAAGAGTTCCTTTAGCCATAATCTCTATCCTGGAAGTACTAGAAGCATGGGAAAACAATGATAGACCGAAAGATATAAGCTCAGGGAGAAACAGTCGAGATGAAAGGAAACCATGCCAATAATGAGATTCCAGATCAAAAAATGCATCAAAAAACCTTCTTGTAGCTTGTAAATCAAGCTTCAGCAGAATGTCCATACCAAAACAGAAGAACTCCCTTTGTCTCCTCCTCTCTATGGGCTATAAATCTTTCCAAACTTCTGCTGACAGTTCATTTCCTGAGAGGCTTCTACCAGAACTAAGGTACTGGACTATGGAATTTGCAACTATCGGAGCAGCAGCTAGAGTTCTTGCTACCATATACCCAGTTGAAGGGTGGACCATGCCAGCTGTACCACCAATTCCAACAACTCTTTGAGGGAGGACAGGAAGGGGGCCACCCATTGGAATGACACAATGCTCATCTTCTTCAATGCCTTTCACTTTTATGCCTAAATGCCTTAATCTAGCCACCATCCTTTCCTGGATATCTTCCAAGGGTACTCCAGGTCGAGCAACCAGAGAAGTTGCTTCAAGAAATATTCTCTCTGATGAAAAGGGCATGGCATATAAAAAGGTAGGAATCTTATCATTTCTCTCTTTCAGCTCCAAATTGTTATCCAGATGTGAGTCTCTCCAGTCCATAAAAACCATTTTGTCCACATCAAATGGGTGCCCTTCTATTTCTGCCAAAATTCCATAAGCCACTTGGTAACCAGGATTATATGGATTATCATACTGAACAAGGCATCTAGAAAAGCCAGTTGCATCCAGAACAACAGTTGCCTGGATGGCGACGCTATCATTGCAAATCAACAGAGACTTGAATTCCTCGTGAATAACCTTGATAACTTTAGCTTGGTGAAACTTGACACCATTAGATGTGCATTTTTTAAGCATTTTCAGTTTCAACTGCTTCCTATTAACTCTTCCATAAGGTCTCCCAAGATCTTTCTTCGTCTCATCATCTATATGGACAACAGCACCAGACCAGGTGGTATCAAGACAATCAAGCAAATCCATGGCCTCAAATTCGTCCACCCAAACACCATAATTATTTGGCCAAATCAATTTCGGAGATGGGTCAATAGAACAAACAGAAAGCCCAGCCTCTGATACTTGCCGCGCAACTGAAAGCCCAGCAGGGCCACCACCCACAACTGCAAGATCAACCACAAGACCTTTTGATGGCTCATACGTAGGGAGGTCAAAATCCAGATTTTCCTTCTTGGATTCTGGCACAAGCTCCAAAAGAGCACTACTAGTCGCCTTAACACATTCCTTTCTACCTCTTCTGGGATAAGACTTCTTCTGATAAAACCTAACCTCTGAGTTTTGAATTTTCATAGGGCTCAAATTACTCACTTTCTCAGATAACCCACGAAGTTGAGGCAAGAATTCAAGCTTGTTGTGAGTTTTGAGTAATGTATCCATGGTTTTCTAAGATATTTTATGTTCCAACTATCCCTCCAAGATCCCAACTGGGTCACCACAACTTACTAAAAATCACAAGATGGGATTCAAGAATCTCTGAATTCCCAACTGAGAAAATCCCTGAAAAAAACTAGACAGTGTTACTGCATTTACGTAGAAATACATATACAGGTCTTTACAAAGACGATAACTTTATCAACTAGCAGTAAAATTAGATCAATAAAGAATGGTACTCACCATTAAACTGAAATGGTTCTTTTAAATTTCTATGAATATCTGAAATTCAAGAATATTCACAGGAACAGAGAGTAGAAAGTCAAAAACTTACCAAAAAGAAGACAGAAGGCACTATTTGGGAGGCTAAATTTTCAGAGGTTGAAGGGGATATCCGAAGGAATTTGGGCAAAGGGATTGCGTCTCTTGACCACAGGCCGAGCAGAAACACTGAATCCTTTCTAAATTTTGTTTCTTTGATTTTTTCCCCTTCCCCCCTGAGGTGGGCAATTAACTTCTGCAGAATTGGAAATAATGGACTACCTATAGATGTAATAGCTTATCCAACGAGCACCACCATGTAATGAATTAGCCCGCAAGCAGGACATGTTGCGACGCACCACGTGTCTTAACATGGGACGCCAAAATTCGATTCCCAGTCCCTAATTTTGCTTGCATGAAGTTCCTTGCAAGTATTGATTTAGCTTATGTTTGGGAAGAGGGGAAAGACGGAAAGAAAAATAAATGAATGAAAATAGGGGAGAGAATGAATCTTTTCCTTGTTTGGTAACTCTATGATACAGAGGGGAAAGAGATTATGAATATTAAAATTTTCTCTGGTGCTCACCAAAATTGATACCTCACTTTTTAAGGGAAAAGATGGAGAAAAAAAATATAGAATAAATAATAAATGGTAAAATAATAATTGAACTGGTAGAAAATCTATTTTTCTTTTCCTTTCCTTAGCCTCTTTATAAACATAAGAGAAGAATGAAACACTCTCTCATTTTCTATTTCTCTTTCTTACTTGTTTTCCTTTCCTTTCTTTTCTTTATCTTACTTTCTTTCGCAAATATAGTATTAGAGTTTAATATTTGACATATTATCTTGTGAACTGTTAAATCTTTTTATTTATCTTCTATTTTTTAAAAATTCACTCACTTTTGTTTTTACCCTCCACCAAATCCTCATGATACTATCCTTACAAAAATGGACTAGATCAACTTATAGAAAAGGCTCAGTTGGACCTCAAAGGCTCAGCTACTGCTAGCCATAAGCTTAGCTCAACCTAAGACAAGCTCTCAACTTCCAAGTAAGTATTAGTTCGTTCCACATGTGACTCTTCAGCCAATAGCTCATCATAATTAAGAACTTTACTCTCAATAGGAAAAGGACACTCCTCATCAAGAAGGAATCAAATCTTAATCCAACATCAAAACATACCACTTCAACTACTATATAAAAGTCACCACTAGGTATTTCATAAATTCTATTCTTACATACGCATACTTTGTCTCTCAATCAAACCTACTAACATAACAATTAGAGTGGACATATGACAATCAACCAAAATTTCCCCTAACCATTATTTGTCTTGTAAAGATCGAGCCACAACCACTCGAGTTGGCCTTCCTCAATCTAAGAAGACCTAGTCGAAACCATCACCAAAGTAAGCTTCACAACATAATTAGTAAGGTGAGCATAGACAATCAACAAAAAAAAAAAAAAGCATTTTAGCCCTTCAGCTATGACCTCTCCCAATGACCTAACAACCCATAAATCAACAACTAGTCCAATGTCCTAGAGTACACACCCACGCCAAACCTTCCAACTCTCACACCCTCAACAAATCAGAGGAATTGAGTCCCTAAAGTTGTTGGCATATAAATTTAAGACCCCCAAGCTCCTAGTTAACTTGTAGCCACCTACACAAAGTTTAGCTACGTATTAAGGAGAGTCAAATAAGCACTCTTATAGAGCCAATTAGCTTATTGTTAAGGAGAGTCAAATAAGAACTCTTACAGAGCTTATAGCCCATAATTACATTACAGAGCCTCCATATTGGGCAACAGAGGCCCTTACACACACTAACTCGGCAGGTGAACATAACAAAATACCTAGTTTGAGAGAAGCAAAAGACTCAATGCTTGAAAACATTCAATGATATGGGAGAATCCTCATATAAGCCCTTTGAAAGTTGTTGGACTAGGATGGTTAATCCTAAGTCTAGAATCTCTTTTGATCTTGACAAGATTGATCATCACTAATATTTCAAATAAGTGTTGATTTTGCAGAAATAGATAAATCTCTCAAGAAGAGATGGAAGGAATTGTTAAACTCCAAAGTAACATGTAAATCATGACCGCAATCCAGGATTCATGATCGCAACTCATGTTAAAACATACTGAAAACCAAGCAAGCGAAATTGCAGAGCCATTCTCAGCCGCGACCCATGAAAAAAGAAGGAGCCCAATTGTGACAGTGGAATTTGCGGTCTGTGTTGCGCCGAAATTGTGACCGCGACTTTCAAAACTCCCAGATAAGAATCAAGTTCACAATTAGAGCTTGATAAGTGTCTAAGGAAGCCATTGGAAGACAAAAATTGCAAATGCTACATGTTGGTAGCGATTGTGAATTTTGACAGTAAAAAAATTATAAGATTTGGCAGGCTGTTTCACGGTCATAGTCGTGGTATGTACAAGTAAAGTCGCGACTGCTATTTTTGTTGGCTGAAAAAATACAAAGGCTATATTTTCCTTAAATAACCAATGGGAAGCTGACACATGGACTAGCCATTAGACAAAAACTAGATTTTTTACCGTAACTTTTGGCTCCCATAAGGAAATTTGGAAATCGCGACCGCGAAGGATCAGTAGCGACCGCCATTTCATCCTGACAAGTAATTAATGCAGAATCTACCTAGTATGTCTCACGGATTTGGTGAGCTATGATCTGTAATGTCTCTTTAGTGAATTTTGGGTATAAATACACCACCAAATAACCATGAATAAGGTTGCTAAGAAATTTATTACAAGTAATTAAAGCTCTTAATCTTTGCTACTTATTTCTTCAATTTTCTTTATGAAATTGTAAGTGTTAGGCGTAAGCATTAAACACCAAGTTGTAAGGTTGTAGTGTGATACTGCAAAAACACTTCAAGATAGGTTTAAATGTGAGCCTAATGAAACACTTGAGTGATGTTGTGTGTTAGCCTAAAAACACATTGTTGTAAGGTTGTGTGTGAGCCATCAAAACACAAGTTGTACAAGTTAAGCGTGAGCTTGAAAACACCTTGAGATAGTGAAATACCCAATTGGTCAATTGGGGAATGGACGTAGAGTCGATTATACCCGAACCACTATAAATCGGTTGTCTCCATTCTACTCATTTTTCTTCCCCTCTTCTTTGTTCTTGAAATTCTTATACACTAATTCAACCCCCCCTTCTTGGTGCCAAGGGACAACAAAAGTCAAGCCATATGATCAGAAAGCATGTTTTAAGATTATGAAACCTTATAAAAGAAAATCATGAAAACTATTAAAATAGCATAGGGTAAAGAGCACTTTACCCTCGATTAGTACTCCTATGATTACACACCCTCTCTCAGGAGGTACAAAGTAAGCTAGCAGCCCTCAAATTTTAACTGTTGCCCATCGACAACTATAATAAGTCAACTGACCCTAGGAGCCATCTTTATAAATTCAGGTACAAACTAAAAGCTTTATAACTACTCTGAAACTTTATTATACAAAATCTTCCCCACCATTCTAGAAGGAGTAACTCAATAGTGGTATTAAGATGTAGCACATGGCTTCATCTATAGCTTCGCACAATTGTCTTGGTTATTCATAACTCGATTTGTTCTTATTATACCACATGTAAATATCTCTTTAGACTTGCATGAGATAGTTAAAGAAGAGAGGGAGTTACTAAGGGACTGCCTAGACAAATTTAATAAGGTGTCCATGTAAACCATAAGGTTTTTGTAGATGTGATGATAAGAAATTATAATAATTGAAGGCTTTTTTATTCCCTTAATATTGACCCTTCAGAAACTTCTTAAAGCTGATAGAGAGAAGCGTCAAGTTTAATTGTATAGATGACAACCTCTAAGCATATTCTTATTACCTATATAGAAAAAAAAAAGGGGAAGGAACAAAGAGATGGTAAAAGTGATAAAGGCTAAGCCAAGCAGGGTAACTCATGCTCAAGCCAAAATGACTCAAATAGCAACTCAGCTCAGTACTACACACCCCTTACAACAAACAGAAGTGAGGTACTTCACTGGATCAGGCAGGCAGGAAAAAGGATCCAATATCCTTGCTCCCTAAAAAGCTCAACCATTAGAAATAAAGATAAGTAGTACAACTTCCATATGGATAATGGGAATGGCATAGAAAAATATTGAGATCTGAAGAATGAAATTTAGAAGTTGGTCCAATATAATAGGCTTAACTAATTCAGGAAAAGGCCGACTTTAGAAAAAGCTAGACATGAGCCCTGGCAAAAAGAAACACACAAAGGTAAAAGGCCTAATAATATGCAGTACGTTAGGATCATTGATGTAATTGCAAGTGCGGTCACAAGAGGAGACAACTTGATCTTAAGAAAAGGCAGATCCATAAAGTGTATTTTGTGAACAACAAGGAGAACTTGGAAGAGCCAATGTTTTGTCCCATTACTTTCTCATGAACAGATGAAAGAAAATCATGCACCTCCCATGTAGATGCCTTAGTGGTCCAAGTCCATATTGAAAACTGCCTAGTTAAACACATTCTCATGGATGACGATAGCTTGATCAACATGATGACTACTAAGGCCTAGAAAGGCTTAAAGCAAGATTTCATGAAGTTATAACTAGTCTGAACACCTTTTAACTAGGTTGGGTGAAAACAAGGTAGAGGTCTTAGGATTTATCAAGCTAAATATGAAGTTAGGGGATATAGATATCATAATGAAATTATAAGCCATATGGATGGTCGTGGACATCCCCTTCACCTATAATGCCATCATTAGAAGGCCAATCTTGTATAACACATAATTTGGGTAGTCATGATACCTTGTTAGAGGCCACTTATGATTTATGGCTAGAAATAGTTTTTGGTTTGTTGTCAACATTATGTGAACTACAGGGCCACACACTTAGAATAGACTTAAAACCAAAATTATATTTTATGTTCCCTCTTAAAAGAAGTGTGTGTGTGTTTATACATACATACATACACACATACATAAATACATACATACATACATACATATGTACATGCATACATACATACATACATACATATATATATATATATATATATATATATATATATATATATATATATATATATATATATAACTTTTAAAATTTAAAATAAAATAGAATATCTAATTTTTTGTATCATGAATTAGTATATATATCTAAATAGTAAAGATAAATTAATATTAAGAGTTTTCTGAAAATATAACATTTATGTTAATTTAGAAAACATTCAGGGAGAGATAGAATGGAAAATATTGGTGCTAACATACCATTACTTTGGGGATAACCTATTCTTGTGAATACCTGCAAAGTTAGTTCATCATTTGGTAGAGTTTGAATTTGATGATCTACACTCCAAACTCAAGGTAAGGTGTTATCAATGTAAACCTCTTACTATCTTTCAACTATCTTTCCTTTTTATTCAAATTAGTAGGTTCACATCCCTTTCGTCAATTTAATCAAATTGCATGGGTTTTTATGGGGATTTTTTATGTTTGAATTTTTATTTTTTCACTATGCTTAATCAATAAAACTCAATAATGTGAAACTCTCAAGTCGAGGGTTTGTCAGTTATTTCAAAACATAGTAAAGGTAGAGGAACAAACAAGGAACAAAAGAAAGGAAAGTCTAGAGGCAGGTCTAAGTCAAAGGTGATGAAGGAAGAATGTTTTAAGCGTCACCAAAAGGGTCATTGAAAGAAAGATTGCCTACAACACAATGACTGTCTACAACATGAACCACTACCTGATGGGAGCCACATCGAAAGCGGTAGGCATTCTTTTCCTTTTATTTTATTTTATGTCTATCTTGTCACCGTAGTTCTTAGGTGCTTCCCTAGAGTTTCCTTTTTGCCTGCAAACATTAGGCTAGCTTATACAATATTCAGAGATAATTTCTACGACACTCATCCTTTATCTTTAGTGAAATTTTATTTTTTGTCCATTGGACTAGTTAATTACTTCGATTCGTGTGCATTTGGGCTTTATTCTATGATTTGCGTAAAGAAGAATCAAAATTAATTTATGAAGTAATCTCTAAAAAATTAGGTTACATGCTTGAGCAAAATTTTGAATAATCTCATCGGGCTTTATTTATGGATGCTTCTTGGAAATTTTTTTTATTTTTTGAGAAAATTATCTTTATAATTTCCTCAAAAATTGCAAATAAATACCAATGACTGGGACTTATTGTTTCTCTGCCTTTGAATTTGGTGTTCTCTAACTCTGTCATCCTCTGATAGTTGTGCAAACATATATATATCATTACTCATTTCTTTTATTTCTCTTACAGGAGATTGTCGCCTTCTAGAAGGGAAGCAGGTCTGTGGGTCTTACTGGGGAGTGGTTTTGCACTTTGCTTCCCTAGGTCATGGCCAATCTGGAGGGGACCAGAGTCTAGACTTTCCTGTGGATTTACTAGACAAGGTGCCGAAGATCAATTCGATAATGATGCATGCACTCCCGGAGCGGTGGATGGATACAACTCGTGCCTTCCATCTACCTCTAATTGGTGAGGTGATGATCATGCTCGAGGACCTCCCCTTTTTGACTGGGCTACACTTCGCGGTTATCCCTTTGCCCATAAATTTAGGTGTGCATTGGTCAGTGCTTTAGAGGGACTACTTGTTAAAAGTCCAGGTTATGTTCCCTTGTTAAAGGGGAGTAAGTCTATGTTGAGGTCCAATATTTAGGATTGATGAACCCAGTGTTATTGACAATAACCCTGATGGGGTGATTAACTAGCGTGCATGCTACTTTCTGTTATATGCTCTATCGGGGGTGTTATTCTCGAACACCTCTAATATAGCCAGGCTCTACTTACTGCCAGTGTTGGAGGGTCTAGGCCTATTTCATTGCTTCGATTAGGGGTCTGTAACTCTGGCATACCTGTATCATAATAAGTAACTCTTAATCCTTTTTCTTCTCTTTATGTTTTGTCTTGTACTATTATTTTAGGGCTTAAGCCTCATTTATTGGTCAACATAGGGCATTGAGCTAGGCTTGCAGCAGTGGATTGACCGCGAGGTTGAGGTAGATGATGGCTACCCCATTTTTCGCAATGGAATGTTATGGTATACTCGAAGTCCTCTCAGCATTAGAGCCGAGTTACCACTGCACAAATTACTCAAAGATTTGCCACTCTTACTTTTGCCTCTACTGTTATTGCTGCCCGAGGCCACAAATGGGCCTATAGGTAGACTTCAAGGGGTGTATACCTATAGTAGTAGGCGTTCTAGCCTCCATGCCAAATAGTTTGGTGGAGTCTTGTATCACTTTACTGATAGATTCCATGATGTTATGGTGGATCACTAAGTCTACTTGCATATTCGAGCCGACTGAGATAGGTTCCATGATGTTGTTGTGGATCACTAAGTTTGCCTGCATATTTGAGCCGACTGAGATAAGTTCCATGATGTTGTTGTGGATCACTAAGTCTACCAGCATATTCAAGCCGATTGAGATAGGTTCCATGATGTTGTTGTGGATCACTAAGTCTGCCTACATATTCGAGCCGATTGAGACTACCCACTTCAGTACTTTTTTCCTTATTTCACCATACACTAATTATGATGCTAGCTTTGTCACTAAGGACACTCTTTTTTTTCCTTTTTTCTAGATTTCTCATGTCTAGGCTAAGGCTATGGTAAATCTAATCGCTACCTTGAAGAGGATAGTGATGCTGCAAATGTGCTTTATGCAGGTTAATGAAAAAAATACATACAACAGAAATAAAATCAATGTATGTATACATGTTTATTATTTGTGTCTTATGTTTTTTTGTGTCCTACTCATCCCAACCCTTATTTTTTTTTTTTACATGAGATATCAGAAAAAAGGATCAACATTTAGTAAAGGCATAGGCAAAGATCGATACCCTAGCTCAAGCAGTTACAAAGCAAAGGTATGTGGCAATAGATGGTGGGACCGAGGATTTTGAGGTGACTTCCTTTATAGGCAAAAATAGTTGAGCCTTGTATTTTCCCCTTCTACTTTAGCTTTATGGGACATTTTACCTTTTCCATTTTAGTATAGTACATTTTGATTAATATTTTGCATAATTGTACAATTTATTGTGCAATTTAAAAGCCCCAATTTTAGATGCTTACTTAGATTTTGAAATTTTCTAGGATATTCTGAGGTGATAATGCCTCTCCTCTTTTATCAAACTCTGATACTTTGATTTTTCAATGCAAAATATGATTTTGACCTCTGATTGTGCGTCTTTAAATATGTCTTGCCATTCTTTTACGTGTGTGCTTTTCAGAACATGCACAAGTGTCATTATAGGCCCAAAGTACGAATGAGAGGCTACTTGAATCTTCCTAGAAATTGAGGGTTGTATAACCCAATATGAGGTTTATAAAACCTAGCTAAATGGTTATACAAACCTAGTCAAGGGTTTTATAGACCTGTTAGGATTTTTACAGCTGTAAGACACTCAATAGCTGTGTCTTCTTTTATAAATGCCCACTTCGAATTTGCTATTCACATCCACTATCTCCAGCCTACAAACTATGTCAAGATACTTTATAAGGTCTCTGCCACCCAAATCTAGCCACATCTACCATGGGTGGGTCTCTCAGCTTTTCATAACCTCTCTTCTGTTTGCCTTGACATGCACTTCCTATAGGTAACATATGATTTATGAGATTCCACTACCCATTCCTTTTCACTTCAAAGATGCAGAGATTTGCCCCATGTTAGAAGAGTTTGGTGCCATTTTTTATTATCACGTCAAGGCAGTGACCTGATTGCCTATATATTCAATAGATGGTAGAGTTATCCAACATGCAGTATAAAGGGGTACCTAGGTATACTTTGGGAAAGGAGAATCCTTATGGCTCTTTCCATCACTCTCTTCCCCTCTAGAGGCCATGCTCCAATGACTTAGTCTTATATTATGATAACCATTTTGATGGGTGAGTATTTACTATAGAGAGAGGATGGAGAGATAGATCTATAAATTTTACCACTCTTAAAAGGGAGTTGAATCAAGGAGGACCCTTATATCCACAATCTTAGGCGAGACTATCAAGGGACTTGGCAAAGTCACTCATAGTGCTAGTGATTCTTTTACATGGATCATGTTGTTGCTTCAGGTAAGAGTTCCTCTTATAGTAACTTTTCTTATGGTTCTTGTTTAGCTCTTTTTTTCTTTTTCTTTTTTGTATTTTATTATTATCTTTTCTTGTTCTTATTTTTGCATAGATCGCCCTCACGGGTTTTTAATCCAGTGGGCTACTCATTTTTACTTAGGTAATCCTTTCGGGTTTTTAACCTAATGAACATATTTCATTTTTCTCTTTCTTATTTTTTCTTTCATTTTTTTAGAATATGGCTGTAAGAGAGGTTGGGACTATTAACTTCCTCAACCATGAATGCGAGGCTTTGCTACTCATAACATCATTTGAACTGTTGCTTAATGAGGCTTGCTACTACTATGGCTGAGTGGGCCGAGTGGATGTCCCACATCACTACTATCGACATCCCTTGGAGCTACCTATGGTGGAATTTATTGTATGTTACTCTGAGGACTTATATGGATTATGTCATTCTTATTAACTTGGCTTTAGGCACATTTTATGATCTATCTCATGCGCGTCACTAGTTCAATGCTCCTCAACTTGAGGTACAGTTCCTCCCTTCTTTTATAGAGGGTACCTTATCCCAACACTTATTTGGTAGAGTTGAGACTACATGGACCAACCACCACATCTATGATTTCTACACTGGTTGAGACTCTCAACCTGACGATGATGTAGACTACATGGCATGGTTGCATGACCTTTAGAGCTATAAGCATCACATTAGCTAATAGTGGACAATGATCTTTCATAAAAAAGACTATTTTACATTTACCTTTAGTTCAAAAGCCTGTATGACTAATTTACTTTAATTTAGCAAATGTACTTCCATATGATATTATGCTTAACACGAATCATTTATATTTTGCATTTACATGTTAATAAGTGCATAATTTTTGCTTTTAATGTTAACACATTGTATAATCCACTTGTCTTGCTCAATGCCTCTGCCTCGCTGATCCTTTACTCATTCATCCATGTCTTCTCCATTATCGCCTAGTTGTCCTATTAATGGTCCTTAGGGGTTGGTCGCACTCTCTTAACTTTTATATATGTTTATTATTTTTTATGCTCTAACTTTTACCTAAGTCAACCTTTTAGGTTTTTCACTTAGCAAGTTTTTTTTTCTCTTATTATCTTTATGCCCTGACTTTTGCCTAAGTTGACCTTTCGGGTTTTTGACTTATTGAGCAATTTTACTTTTTTGACACATCACATGGAATACTTCTTTAACTAGTCTAAGTTCATTGGCTCGATAAATTCATTCCCATCCATATTTGCTAGTTTCACTACCTAAGTATATATGTTTGACCATATATGGGTCTTACCAATTTGGCCTGAATGTTTATTTGGGATCCTGAGCCTATGATTAGACTGCCTTCAACACTAGATCAACAATCTTTATCATTCTTGGCATGATTTTCTTATTAAATATGCATGCTAGTCGATGTCTTTATCATTATTCGATAACCACATAAGGAAATGGTAACTTCTCATTCTAGTCCTTATACATTTCAACCATCTTTATAAGGATATTTTTTACATTCTTAATTGTCACTTCCACTGCTCCATTGGCCTACAGCTCATAAGGTGATGACTTGTGATGGCCTATGCTGTGTTTTCCCAGCATGACCTTGACCTCTACTAAGAAATGGATACCATTATCTATGATAATATGTTATGGGACACTATAGTGATATATGAGATTTTTCTCAATGAACCATGCCATCTGCTTTGCCCCCAGCTTACTGAAGGCTTCAACTTCTACCCATTTATTCCACTGCCAGTATAATATATCTATGCCCGCTTATAAAAGTAGGTATAATCTCACCGTCACGTTACTACCCCATGCTGGAAATGGCCAGGGTGAGGTTAGATTCTGCAGCTAAATGGGTGGTAAATATCTTAGATTATCATGGACCTGGCATTCATAATAGTTTTGGACCTTTTGAATATAGTCACATTTTATAGTTGTCTAGTAACATCCCAATCTCAGAATTTTTTTTGCCAACACTTTACCATTCATATGGGGACCTTGCATGCACCTTTTTCATGATTCTACTGATCTCTTCTTCTGCCACGTACCACAGATTAACTCTATCTAGCATTCTCTTATACATTACCCTATCATAAATCATAAACTATGAAGACAACCTTTGAATCACATCCTTATCCTTCTTCTTAGCTTCTTTAGGCTATTTGGCTTTCTCTAAATAACTTTATATAACAAAACACAAATGATGATTCTCCATTGATACTTGCATTATCCATTTACCCATATAACCTGATGCCTCAGATTGAAGTGTGATCAACAGTTTCATAGGCATTACCTTTGGCCCATACAAAATAGAGACTAGAGTGGCTAAGGCATCGACCTTCACATTTTTTTCCCTTGGTAGATGTAACATCCCTAGTCACATTCATTAGCATTATCACATGAGCATATGCATTAGATAAATAATCATTTAGAAGTACCATTGATTTGGGGACATTGGAACATATATGTAGTGTTTGTATAGTTGTATGGCAAATTGTTTTATGTTGTGTGCATGTTATAATATCATAAATAATGGTGTTTTAGAGCTTAATTAAAAGTATAAGGAGTATCTAGGAATTAGGAGAT
>CATIWR010226048.1:0-24152 GCA_949677035.1 Omphalea diandra | reverse complement strand
AAATTGTAATTGTTAGGTGTGAGCATTAAACACCAAGTTGTAAGGTTGTAGTGTTAGCCTGTAAAAACACTTCAAGAAAGGTTTAAGTGTAAGCCTAGTGAAACACTTGAGTGAGGTTGTGTGTTAGCCTAAAAACACATTATTGTAAGGTTATGGGTGAGCCATCAAAACACAAGTTGTACAAGTTGGGTGTGAGCTTGAAAACACCTTGAGATAGTGAAATACCTAATTGGTTAATTGAAGAGTGGACATAGGGTCAATTATACCCGAACCACTATAAATCGATTGTCTCCAGTCTACTCTTTCTTCTTCCCCTTTTCTTTATTGTTGAATTTTTATACACCAATTTAACCCTTCTTCTTGGTGCATAGGGACAACAATAATCTTGCATTTGTCTCTCATTTTGAGCCAAAATCAGTTGATAAAGCTATTATTGATAAAAGTTAGGTGATTTCTATGCAAAAGAAACTTAACTAATTTGAGAGAAATAAAGTATGGGAACTAGTTCCTAGGCTTAAGGATTACCCTATTATGGGATGTAAGTGGGTGTTTAGGAAAAAGTTAGATGAACAAGGTTTCATCACTAGGAATAAGGCTAGATTGGTTGCAAAGGGATACAATCATGAAAAAGGCATTCATTATGATGAAACCTATGCCCTCATAGCAATATTAGATGTTATTAGGATTCTCTTAGCATATGCTTGTCATGTGAATTTTAAAATTTTCCAAATGGATGTTAAAAGTGTATTTTTAAATGGTCTCATTGTGGAGCAAGTCTATGTTGAACAACCTCCTGGTTTTGAGTCTCGTGTTTTTCTAAATCATGTTTTTAAATTAACTAAAGCCTTATATGGTTTGAAACAAGCTTCAAAGGCTTGTTATGAAAGACTCGGTTCATTTCTCTTATTGAATGATTTTGAAAAAGGGAAGGTTGACACAACCTTGTTTGTAAAATGGATAATTTAAATATGCTCATTGTGTAAATATATGTTGATGAGATTATATTTGGTGCTACTAGTGAATCTCTTTATGAAGATTTTGCCAAGTATATGACTAGGGAATTTGAGATGAGCATGATAGGAGAGCTCAAGTTCTTCCTTGGTCTACAAATCGAGCAAAACAAAGAGGGTATCTTCATTAACCAAGTTAAGTACACAAAAAATCTACTTAAGAGATTTGGCATGGAGGGATGCAAAGTAGCTAAGATACTAATGAGTGCTACCATTAAGCTAGACAAAGATGATTCAAGTAAGACAATTGAGAAAAAGAGTTATAGAGGTATGATTAGCTCTCTCCTATATCTCATTGCTTATATACCTGACATCATGTTTAGTGTATGCATGTGTGCTAGGATTCAATCATGCCCTAAGGAATCTCATTTGAATGTAGTTAAAAGGATTCTTAAATATTTACATGGCACAATGCACCTAGGTTTATGGTACCCTAAGAACTCATCTTTTAGTCTTTTAGGGTATTTGAATGTGAATTATGTTGGTAGTTTATTAGATAGAAAAAACACTTATGGATCTTGCCAATTTATCAGAGAATGCTTAGTTTCTTGGTTTAGTTATAAGTAAGTTTTAGTTGCCTTATCCACTGTTGAAGCGAAATACACGACAGTGGATTGTTGTTGCACCCAAGTTCTTTGGATGAAGCAACAACTCAAAGATTATGACAAATATGTTAATCACATTATCATTAAATATGATAACACAAGTGCAATAAATCTTTTAAAGAATCCCATCCAACACTCTAGGAGCAAACACATTGATATTAGGCATCATTTTCTTAGAGATCATGTCCAAAATGGAAATATGGTGTTAGAGTTTATTAACACCAATCATCAACTTGCATATATTTTTTACAAAAACTCTTAATAAAGAGAGGTTGAACTTCATTAAGAGAGAGCTAAGGATGCTTGATGGAAGCTCTCTATGGTGAAAATTAGATCTCACTTTTTATTCCTTATTGTGTATGTCACTTTGAATGATTGAATTGTGTGTTTGATATTTATGGATGTTGACTATATTGGATGTGTTAATTCTATACACAACTAAGCTATTTTATGTTGATTTTCTAGAATTAACCATCATTACATTGAGTGGATCACAACTAGGAAGGCCAACTCATATTTTTTTTCCTTGTATTTCTTTTTGCCTTGTAAATCGCGATCACTATTTACAAGCACTCATCATTTTTAGTCAAATTTATGATTCACAGTCGTTATTCTTGATCGTCACCTTAAACTCCTTCAAAATTCAAATTATTTGACTGTTGACTCCTTCATTTTTTGAGGAATTCTTAATTATTCCTCACAATTTTTGTAATAAGCGATAGCAACTTGAGGTTCGCGATAGCAAATTTGAGTAACCTTCAGGCATTGATTGATTTGACTGTCAATTGATGTCAACCCCTTATTTAATACATTTTTACCATTTGTTATCATTTTCTATCAAATTTTTGCCTATTTAAACAATCCTAACACCCCTTTATTCTACTTTAACTTCCCTTTTCATCTATAACTCTTTTTCTTTTATAAATTCTTCAAAACTTTCTTAACTTCCTTTAATGAAACCTAAAAAGGTTTCAACAGTAGAGAAAGGAAAGGGCATTGACCAACCTTTTAGCCCTTATGCCCTTCACCTAATAAAGGGAATAACCAAAGAGGAGAAAGACTGTTAGAAAGCCAACTCCAACAAATAAATCCAACCTAATAAAATTCTTTCTACTTTTCTCCTTGACTCCCTTGGAATCAAAGATGAAATTAATGCCTTCTTATCAAACTTGGGCTAAAATAAGTTTATCTTCTGAGATGATCTCGGACATGAAGAAATAGCCAAGGAGTTCATCTGTACGGTTACCCTAAACAGGAAAGCTAAAACCAAAGCAGGTTCATATAGTTTAGTCTTTTAGGCCCTTATTTTATTACCTTTGAACAACTTTATAATCTTTTCAACCTTTAAGTGGGAGATGATAACCCTTTCATGATCTTTGCACTCGATATCATCTATTTTGAATTTTAGTATGAGATATCCATCAAAATAAAACATGATCCAAAGACATCTATAGCCAAATACATTTGCACCCTATCAAATTTGTTTCTTTATCTCATTAGTACTTTTTTTGTAAATGCTAGAGATGATGGGAACAAAAAAGTCTCCCAAAAAGACCTAATATTTCTATTTTTCTTAACAAAAAACAAGCCCATCCAAACCAGCTGATACATTATGGATTAATTTATTCACATGAGTATGAAGCCTAAGAGTTAATTCCTTTTATGCTCTTATGTCACAACCATCTATAGGTATGTGGGAGCCCTTAATGAGGAAAATGAAAAATTCATCACAAAGAAATGTTTGCCTTACCTCATCTATAAATCCAAACATTTACACTTATACCTTGGGATCATTTAGGGGCTAAAAAGCTTAAAACCACTCAAGCCTTAAAGAGGAAAAAGCTTGTAATAGAGGAGGGTGCCCAACCTATACCATCTCCCAAGCTTAAACCAAAGCCTCAGTCTTTTGCCATCTCTCTCTCCTCAATCAATAAGAAATTAAACAAAGTAATGAGGACGATCAATATGAGGTTTCTTCTTCTTTCCCACCTCCACAGTGATTTAGTGAGCCTTCAAATAAAGGTAGGTGCCACACCTTGCTACCTCCTAAACTTTAAGGATTGGGAGGATACTCTAGAAGAGGAAGAAGACCAAGAGGTGGAAGAAGGGGATGAAGCACAGGGTGAAGGAGGAGATGAAGAAATTGGAGACTCTAGTGATGATGATAACTCTCTAATTTTCTAGATGTCTTGGGCTTGTAATCTTTCTATGCTTATTTCTTTCTTTTGTTCATTTGTTCTATTTTGGCTTTAGGCCTAAGTTTGTGATCCCATATTCTTTTGTTCTTATTTATCCACATTAATAAAATTTTAAGTTTATGTTTCATATGTTTATTTTTCGATATCTATAAATTATGATTGCTTTTTATTTAGATCCCTTTATACTTATCCTTATTTAATCAATTTGAAATTTACTTATCTATCTTTTTTATCATGATAAAGAGGGAGAGATCTTGTGAAATGAAATTATAAGACATAATCATGAGGGAGTATAAGTTGACGGGGAGTAATCTTAATTTAGTTATTTGCATTTCATATTTAAATTGGTATTTTACCAAGTTAAAATTTGTTAAGCTTAGTTAACCATCTCAACTTCACACTAAGACAACTCTTTATCCTTTGCAAAATCAGTCTAATTTGTCAAAATAAAAAAGAGGGGGATTGTTGGACTAGGTTGGTCAAACCTTAGTCAAAACTCTCTTTTGATCTTAACAATGAGGATTGATATGTTTTAATATCATTTTTAAGTGTTGATTTACATTTTTTTAGATAGGTTTGCATTGGAAGTTGGATGGAAGTCTAAATCTCAAACCTTGTGATGGGCCTTCTAATTCGCAATCAAGATTCCCTAATTCACGATTGCAAACTATAAAGAAGAGTGGATGGCTTTTGCCTAGAAAGATTTGAGGATTAAATTGTTGTCGCGACCTAAGCAAGAAAGCTATAAAGGCCAAACAGACAGATTCACGATGGGCATTGAACTAGGAATCGTGATTGCGACTTTTGTAATTGCTTTGAGGGAATTGGGTTCACAACTAGAGCTTACCAGGTGTCCAAGATAACGTTTAACATATAAAAATTTATAAGTTGAAATGGCTTTCAAGACCACGACCTACTGAAGCAATTTTCCCTTATCAAACAGAAGGATTCGCAGGCCAGTTGCATTTAAGAAGAAATTAAATTGCAATCGTGACTTTTAGTTAGTTGAAATAACATAATAGTTATTTTTCTTAGAAGACCAATAATAACATGCCATATGGACTAATCATTAGATACAAATGAGGTTCTCTACCATGATTTCAACCTTTTTAGCATAAGATGGGGAATTACGATCGCGACTTTCCAATCATGACCGCGAAACCAATCTAATAGGCATTTAATGCAAAATCTAGCTAGCTTGCCTTAGAGATTTAGACATAGTTTCTTAGTAACGTCTCTTTGGTGGTTATGGCCTATAAATACTCCATCAAAGCAGGCATGAATGCATAAGAATAGCATCAAATATAGCCAAACTCTTACAATTTTGTTTCTTAACCTTAATTCTTTGTATGTGAATTGATATTATTGGGTATGAGCATTAAACACCATTGTAATTGGGTTTGAGAGTTAGCCTAGCTATAAAACTCTAGTAATAGGTTAAGTGTGAGCCTTTGGAAAACACTTGAGAGGTTTTTGTGTGAGCCTTAAAACACAAGTTGTAAGGTTTTTCTGTGAGCCCTAAAACACAAGTTGTAAGGTTTTTATGTGAGCCATAAAACTCAAAGTGTACAAGTTTGTTATGGGCTTAGAAACACTATAGTGGAACACCCAATTGTGAGGAATTGGGGAGGTGATGTAGGGTTCATTAACACTTAAACCACTATAAAACTTTATGTGTTCACTTCTTCTCATACTTCTTCAATTTCCATATTCTTTACCTTTCTTACAAATTTTTTAAATTCCATACCTATTCAACTCCCCTTTCTTGGTGCTCAAGGGCCAACAAAAATGTTTTTATTTTGTAGGAATGCTGGGAAAGCACCAAGGAAGACAATGACTGGCATATGTATGGTGGGTGCTTAAGGCATATGATAAAAAATAAAAAGTTTTTCATAGCCATTAATGAAAAGGATGGTGGCAATGTCACATTTGGAAACAATGCCAAGAGTAAGGTACTTAGCATTAGAATTGTGGGTAAGAAAGGTTGCTCTCTTATTGATAATATTCTTTTAGTTGAAGGATTGAAACATAATCTATTAAGTGTAAGTCAATTAAGTGACAAAGGTAATAAAGTCACCTTTGACCCTAGAGAATGTTTGGTTACCACCTAGGTGGATAAAAAGGTAGTCTTTAAAGGTGAAATGAGAGGTGATGCCTACCTAATTAACTTAGACAATTTAGCTAACCATTCCTTTAAGTGTCTTATTTTCATTAGCAATGAGTCTTGGCTTTGGCATATAAGACCTGAACATGCTAGTATGGAGCTTTTACAAAGTTTGACGAAAAGAGAGCTAATAGAAGGTCTTCCAAAGCTCAAGTTCTCAAAGGACAAGACTTTTGTACCTTATCAAATAGGGAATCAACACCAAGCCTCCTAGAAAGTAAAGAATGTTGTAAGTAATTCTAGGCCTTTTCAACTTATTCATATGGACTTAATTATGCCTATTAGGAATGGTAGCCTTGGTGGAAAGCATTATTAATTTATGCTAGTTAATGATTACTCTAGATTCACTTAGGTATCCTTCCTTACTCATAATAGTGATACTTTTGATGTCTTCAAAAGATTTGCCAAGAGTTCAAAATAAAAAAAGGTTACTTCATTTTTTCTATTAGGAGTGACTATGGAAAAGAGTTTCAAAATGAATCTTTAGAAGACTATTGCTTAGAAAATTAGATTTCTCATAATTTGTTAACTCCTAGAACACTACAAAAAAATGGTCTTGTAGAGAGAAAAAATAAAACATTCGTAGAGATGGCTAGAACCATGCTTAATGAGTATTCTTTATTAAATTTCTTTTGGGTTGAAGTCATCAATATCTTATGTTATATTGTCAATCATATTTTCAAAAAACATATTCTAAACAAAACTTCTTATGAGTCATGGAATCGAAGAAACCCAGGCTTTCATATCTTTAAGTAGTTGGTTACAAATGCTACATTCTTAATACTAATGAAAACTTGGAAAATTTGCCTAAACAATCAATGAGGGTATCTTTCTTGGCTATTATACTGTTAGCAAAGCCTATTAGGTGTTTAACAAAAAGTTTATGTTAGTTAAAGAGTCTATGAAAGTTGTATTTGATGAGTCTAGCAAACTTCATGTTGAAAAAAGTTCTTTTGTTGCTGATAATGTAGGTGACTTTGAAAAGATAGAGCTTCATTAAATCTTAAGTAAAATGTGATTGATCTTGAAGATAATGAGCCATCATAAGAAGTAGAGGAATCTCTTCCTCAATAAGAGAAGAACTAAGCTCAAGGACTCCATAAGGATTAAAGATACTCTAAGGATCACCTAAAGGATCTTATCATTGGTAAGATTTAATAGAGAGCAAGTACTAAAGCTCAATTGCATGTTTTTGATAATAATCTTGCTTTGGTTTCACAAATTGAGCCAAAGTTAATTGATGGGGCTTTTGATGATAAAAGTTAGGTGATTGCTATGCAAGAGGAACTCAACCAATTTAAGAGACAAAGTTTGGGAACTTATTCCTAAGCCTAAAGAACATTCAATTATAGGTTGCAAATAGGTGTTTAGGAATAATTTAGATAAGTAAGGTTTCATCACATGAAACAAAGCTAGATTGGTTATTAAGGATCACAACTAAGGGGATGACATTGATTATGATGAAACTTTAATCCCTATAGAAAGATTAGAGGCCATTAGGATTCTCTTAGCATTTATTTGTCATATGAATTTTAATCTCTTTCAAATGGATGTGAAAAATGCATTTTTAAATGGTCTCATTAAGGAGAAAGCTTGTGTTGAGCAACCTATGAGTTTTAAGTCCCATGTTTTCCAAAATCATGTTTTCAAATTAACTAAAACCTTATATGCATTGAAACAAGCTCCAACAGCTTAGTACTAAAGGCTTAGTTCATTTCTTTTACAAAATGATTTTGAAAAAGGTAAGGTTAACACTACTTTATTTGTGAAAAAGCATCACAAGGATATACTTATTGTTCAAATATATATTGATGATATTATATTTGGTGTAACTAATGAATCTCTTTGTGAGAAATTTGCTAAATGTATGACTAGGGAATTTGAAATAAGCATGATGGGTGAGCTCAAGTTCTTTCTTGGTTTTTAAACCAAGCAAACCAAAAAGGGCATCTTCATCAATCAAGCTAAGTATATGAAAGAACTACTCAAGAGGTTTAGCATGGATGGATGCAAAGTAGCCAAGACACTAATGAGTGCAACTATTAAGTGAGAAAAAGATGAGTCAGGTACGCCAATAAATGAGAATAAGTATAAAGGTATGATTAGATCTCTAATCTATCCTATAACTTCTAAACCTGATATTATGAAAGTGTCTGCTTGTATGCTAGATTTCAATCTTTTCCTAAGGAATCACACTTGCGTGTGGTTAAAAGGATTCTAAATATCTTCATGGGACTATGTATTAAGGCTTACGGGATCATATAAATTCATATTTTAGTTTTCTTGGCTATTTATATGCAGATTATGCCAGTAGTTTATTGGATAGAAAGAACACTTCTAAAACTTGTTAATTTATTAATGAGTGCTTAGTTTTTGGTTTAGCAAGAAGCAAGTTTCGGTTGTCTTATCTACTACTAAAGTAAAATATGTGGTGGCGGGTTATTGTTGCACTCAAATCCTTTGGATGAAACAATAACTTAAGGATTATGGCAAAGACGTTGATCACATTCCTATCAAATTTAACAATACAAATGTAATAAATCTCTTTAAAAATCCCATCCAACATTCAAGAAGAACTCATATTGACATTAGACATCATTTTATTAGAGATCATATGAAAAATGGTAATATGGTGTTAGAATTCATTAACACTAGCAACCAACTTATAAATATTTTCACTAAACCACTTAATGAAAAATGGATGAACTTCATTAAGAGGGAACTTGGGACGCTAGATGGAAGCTCCCTAGGATGAAAATAAATCTCATTATATGCATGTGTTATAAGTGTTAGCTATTATTGTTTGATTTGCTTGAAATGAGATTTGTTATGTTTGATGTTGTATATATGTTAATTCATTATGCAATTTTTCTTTTTAATGCCAAATTGATAGAATTAATCATCAAAATATTCAATTGATCACACTAGATATGGGTCATATGTTTAAAACTTCATATTTCATTTGATTTGTAAAGTTGTCTTACAAATCATGGCCATGATCACGGTCGCTACTTTTAAGTCTTTTCAAACTTTGATTTTTCATATTTCATGATCACGACAAATGAGTCACCACCATAAAATTTTCAAAATTTAAAATCTTTAGCTGTTGACCTTACATCTTTCCAAGGATTTTTTAGCCATTACTCAGAATTTTCATAAATTGCGGTTGTGACATATGTGCAATGGTCGCGACCACCTATAACCATTGGGCAATATCTACTTTATCCCTCAAATGGTGTAATTTCATTTTTCAATGCATTTCTGACCATTTGATACTTCATCATCACACTTTTAGCTATTTAAACCTATTTTAACCCCCTCTCTCCACTTTTTATTATTTCTCTTTCTTTTAATTCCTAATTCTTCATCCTTTCCCTTTTCCTCTATCTTCTAACTCCCTTTAACCTTTTTATCATCATCAGTAGGTCTAAGGAAGTACACTATATCAAAGAAATGAAAGGACATAGCCTTGATGTCCTTACTTCCTCTAAAAACCTCACCTCCCTTTTATAAGATGAAAGGAGTAACCAAAAGAAGGATCATTATGAGGAAAACAAGAAAAAAATGATCCAACCTAACAAAACCCTCTTTAATTTCATGCTCACCACTCTTTATCTTGATGGACAAATCAAGAGATATCTTATCAACTTGGGTTAGATTGACCTAATTTACTAAAAGGAGCTTGGTTATGACGAAGTTCTTAAAGAGTTTATATGCACAATGCAAGTAAGCAAAGATGTCACCTCAAATTGGTATGTATTATTTAGTTTTCAATTGCTTTGGTAAAGAGTGGTATATTAAGTACCCTCAACTAGGCTTTCTCTTCAAGTTCTTTCTAAATGAATAAGACCTTTCCACCTCCCTTTCATAAGCTTCATTTATTCTAATTTATGGAAACAAATTTCCATTCAAAAGAGACATTATCCCAATAAATCAAAGCCAAAAACATCTTAACTTTGTCTCTTTGGATCCTTCATCTCATCATCACTTTCTCCCTTAATGCAAAGGGTGATGGAAATGAAAAGGTATCTTAAAAGGACTTAACCTTTCTTTATTGCCTTATCTATAACTTTTCCATTCAAATAAGGAGATTTCTCATTGATCAATTGGCATATATGAGCCTAAAAATCGAATGCTAATTCCTCCTTCCATCTCACATAATTGTCATTTATAGGAATATGAGGGCTTTAACCCCTGAAATTGAAGCCAATCTCATCCTCACCTATGACCCAAGCAAAAACTTTCTTGACTTTAACTATCTACTCAATGCCAAAGCAATTAAAGCTAAAACTTATGGTTATTTGCTTGGTGCCCACGCTAAAAGTGTCCCTAGCCTCTAAAAGAAAAAGGCTTGTCATTAAGGAATGTGAAGGAGATGGATTAAGAATAACCTACTTAAGACTCAATGGAAAGGGAAAAGCTAAGGCTTCCTCTTCTAAATCTTTATCTAAAATATTTGTTTCTTCTATAAACCAAAAACTTGATAAGGTGATGAGAATGATCGAAATAAGTTTCTTTCTTTTCTCTCACATTCATAGTGATTTAATTGACCTTCAAGAGAAAGTTAGTGTTACTCCATGCCATATTCCTAATTTTCACGAATAGGAAGACATACAAGAGGAAAAGGGAGATGAACCTAAAGAAGGATAAGATGAAATAGAAATTAAAGACGATAATGATGATAGTGATTCCTCCCCTAAATTATAGTTTATTTTTCGATTTATGTTATTTTCATTTTTGTTTTTAACCTTTTCTATTTTGTTTTTTTTTAATGTTTATGGCCTAAGTGTCTGATCAAACATATTTATATGTTTGACTTACTCTATGTATTTATGCTTTTCTTTTAATGAAAGTTTGGCTTGTGTCATGGTTCCCATCTTTTTGCTTGAGTTTGAGGCCTATTATATTTATTTGAGTATGTTTTTGAAACCATTAACTTCCTTCTCAACTTATCCTGCTTTTTTATCTTAACAAAGGGGAAAAAAATATTGGAATGAATGGGATCCATAACACGTTGAAGATGGGTATAAGATCATCTTAAGGATAAGTAAAAGATTAATGGGGAGTACTTGTTCTTAAATGTTATTTTTTCTCCTTAACTTTGCATCCTTAGTCTAATTTTCCCATAACTTTGCACTTAAGGAAATTCAACCCTTAAACTCCCAATAGACTTTCATACACTTTATGCAACTTAATATCATGCATAACTTTTCTTTATCCTTTCATATTCAATCTAGATTGTCAAAATCCAAAAAGGAGAGATTGTTGGACTTAGTTGGTGAAACTAAAGTCAAACCTCTCTTTTGATCTAAGCAATAAAGATTAAAATACTCTAATATCTATTCTAAGTGTTGTTTTGCAAAAAATAAGTTAGAACCATATTGGAAGTTTGAATTGAAAAGAAATCTAAAATGGCAATTATATCGCAACTATTACATCATGCGTAGTGACTATGACCCTGCTCTATTTGGACATAAAAATAGTCTAATGGATTTCACAGTTGGTTGTAGTGGTGGGAATCTCAACTAACCTTCATGGAGTGCCTCAGAAGACCAATCAGATCTTGCCATATGTCATAGAGCCATTTGAAATTTCAAATATCACAATTGCTACCAAAAGGGTTGAAACCATGACACTTTTTCAAATTAAATCCAAAAACCATTCACATTCCTAATTCATGATCAACCTTACCAGCATGATCATTATCTCAATCGTGACACATCTATCACACCTGAGATCATTAAGCTTTAAAAAAAGGTCTAATGATTAGTTGTGTGATGAACTAATCACCTTCTGCCACTTTTACTAGTTGTTAGATACAATTGAAGATCTCTATCACAATCAAGTCAAATCCAGAGCGAAATGCATGTCGTGACCATGAAATACCTGTCTTGACCATGACCTTCATTTGACAAGCATTTAATGTTAGAGTTTCCTAGCATGCATTAGGGTTTGGACATAGTTTTGAGAGTAACATTAGAAACCTATAAATACTCCACCAAATGGACATAAATGTAAGAGAATAGCATTTTCTAAGGCCAAACTATTACAAATTGATTTCTCAACTCTCTCTCTCTCTCATTCCTATTTACTCTTTGTAATTGAGTTGTAAGAAGTTTGGAATGAACTTTAAATACCTTTAGGTTTGAGAGTGATCCAATAGAAACTCTTGTATAGGTTTGAGTGTTAGCCTTGGGAAACACTTGTAAGGTTATATGTGAACCTTTGTAAAACATAAGTTGTAAAGTTTAACTTGAGCTTTCAAAACACCATTTAGTATTAGTGGAACACCTAATTGGAATAATTAGGGAGTGGATGTAAGGTTGGGTAATACTCGAACCACTATAAATCCTTATATGATCCATTCTCTAAAAACTTGAATAATTAACCTTTCATCCAAAATTTAAAATTTCCACTAATTTAACCCCCCCTTTCTTAGTGTACAATGGCCAGAAACCTTTACCTTGTTTAGGTCCATTTCGATTTCCTTTTCATTGACCACATGCCCTAATAGCTTACTAGAGGTGGCCTCGAATATGCACTTCTTAGGATTCAACCTTAAGTTATACTTATTGAATATCTTTAGAAATTTCTTCAAAACTTCAAAGTGTCCTTCCCTTGTTTCCAACTTCACCATCATGTCATTTACTATACTTCCATCTCTTTATGGATTAAGTCATGCAACAAGGCGATTGCCATTCGCTTGTATGTTGCCCTTGCATTTTTCAACCCAAATAGCATCACCTTGTAATAATATGTCCCTTATTTTGAGATAAAGGCCATTTTTACCTTATCTTTGATAGCCATGAGAATTTGGATGTACTCAAAGAATCAATCATAAAAGAATACATGACACAAGTTGAGACACTATTAACCATTTATATGGCAAAGGAAAGTCATCATTTGTGCATGCTTTATTTATATCCATATAGTCAACACATATCCTCACTCTCCCACCCTTCTTCGATACTAGTATTATGTTGGCTAGCCATTTAAGGTAATCTACTACCTTCAGAAACTTAGCATTTAATTATTTTACGGCTTCCTCCTTAACCAACTAGGCCTGCTTAGGTCTCATCCTTTGGAGCTTTTGTGTTGTAGTTCATGTACGAGTAGGTTGAAATTTTATGTTTTGCAATCTGCCTGTCAAACCTTGGCATATCTTTGTATGTCTAGGCAAAACCCCTTTGATATTTCTTGAGTCACTATTCAAACTTCACTCCTCTAGTGTGACATTATTAGTAATGAGAAGATTTTTAGGTTTTCCTGTGTGCTAAGATTAAATGCAGTGGTATACAAATAATGTTAAATATTCCCATGAAATGATGCATGATATGCACACTACCATCAAGAAACATATCACACAAGTAAAATTATCATTCATTGCCTTAAACTTAGAAAGGAATACATCATCATCTTTAAAGAGGCTAGAAATAAGAACATCAGTAGTGACAGGAAAGTCTGCTTCTTCTGGTTGGTTGACATTAATTTCATCTGCTCGGGCCTTTTCTTCTTCTTCACCCTTTATCTTATTAATTAAAGCCCTAAGATCAATATTTTGCATAAAATATGCTTCTTTCCCATTCTTTGTACCAGAAACGGCCTTAACAACTCCCTTAAATCTTTGTTTCATTTGATCTTTGCCTAGCTCAATTTTAAGAAAGTCTGCCCTAAGTGTTGTACCATTTGTCATAGTATGCTCAGTCTCAGCTATATGGCCCTATATCTTCTATCCATTTACCTTATCGAAGAAGTTCACAATCATGCCCTTGATTTCCTCTAATTTAATGGTTGTGTAGGCCTTGGTGAACTTGCTCGCCCTAGTATACTCCCACTTTAAATCCATAAAGTGTGTATTTTATTTTATTGAGTTAGACCCCTTCCTTACATGATATTCCCCAATGGCCCAGAAATACTAATCTAGTATGTGTTGCTCTTTTTGTTTATCAGTGATCCTCTTTTTGTCATTCCATGACCATGTAGACTGAGGATGGTATAAAACTGCAGACTGACTTAATTCTTGATCATATTTTATCCCTACAATTTGTTTGCCTTTCATCTTTCTTTTCTTCTTCATGTCCTCCTCATATGATGAGTATTAATAATTCTGATATCCTAGTTCACTAATATCCATCTAAAAGAAGGCCTTCTTGAGTTCATTAATATCACCACCTAGTAACTTCTCATTCTAAATAGCCCATCGTTCAACTTCTCTGACGGTTTATTCTTCTTTCACAAAGAAATCTGATAATGGTCCATGCAAGTCCCTCACTTCTAGCCCTAAATCTTTACTATAATACCCATATCCTTTCCTTGTAGTCTAAGTGGGGATCTCTAAAAACTTTGATATGTCGATAAAATTCTTTCGTAACCCTTGTCCTGATAGAAAATGCATGTTCTTCATTATCCCCATCACTTTAAGATCAACCCATTTTTCAGTGGCAACCTGAAACCTTTAGAGATGTAAAATAACCACGCTTAAAGTTCATACAATTTCTTAAACATCTGTATAGATGGTCATGATCTCCCCTTTGTAAGGAATCTTAACTTTTTGATGGACAGTAGAAGGTACACTACCCAACAGGTGATACCATGGTCTTCCTAGCAAAAGTGAAAGTGATTGGGATCTCCGAAATTGTAAATTCTACTATTGTCTCCACTATGTATATTTTTACCAAGGTTTTGAACACACTCGTAGCTGGCCTTCTATTATTGTCATAAGCCTAAATGACACTATTAGAAGCCTCCAAATTTTTTTTTAATAATCTAAACTTGTACAATAACTTTGAGGGATAAATGTTAATCCCAAACCTATCATCGACCATCACACATGGCGTGTACTTACCCTT
This sequence comes from Omphalea diandra, assembly GCA_949677035.1. Lineage (NCBI taxonomy): Eukaryota > Viridiplantae > Streptophyta > Magnoliopsida > Malpighiales > Euphorbiaceae > Omphalea > Omphalea diandra. Next base: position 9,326 of record CATIWR010226048.1, on the reverse strand, counting down.
TACCTCAATCGGATAGAGAGGGTTGGATTGTGAACCCTTCCTTTTGGTGGCAAATCCTCATTTGAAAAAGTGATCTTACCCTTATAAGTCACCAATACGATATACTTCGAAGTAGCTTCACTAGAAATTACCAGGCTGGATAGGGCCTCGGTCATGGCTTCTTATATTCGTGAGAGGTAATAAGTAATTCCCATACACTAATCTAGGCTAGTGTCTTCTTCAACTACTTCATGATAGGATGATCATCTTCTTTCTCCTTCATAATGAGTTCATCTATCCTTTTCTCAGCCCTTGGTTCTTTGGGAGCTTCTCTGCCATGATAATATTTTCCACTATAGGTCATATGGCTTACCTGTTTTATCTCTTTCTCTGCATCACCCTACTCCCATAGCTAGATCATTTTCTTTTTTTGTACCTTTTATATTTCCTTATCTGAACTTTCATAGAGGTTGATGGTGTAGACAACCACAGCCTCCTTCGAGACCTCTTTGATAGTAGTAGTGCTAACTTCCTCGAGAATTCTAGAATCTATCATGAATGTCCCTTAATTTGGGGAATAACATTTTAATAGTTTGGAAGAGGATTCCATGAATTTTCAGCCTTTTCAAATTTGGCAAAATAATCATCTTATTATTGATGAGATCCTAAATCTCATGTCTTAGTCTGTAATAGTCATTAGTGTTGTAACTCATTCCTTGATGAAAAATGTAGTAGACATTAGTATCATACCCACTAGGTAGTAGATTAGAAGGTGGCCTCAGAGTTAGAGGTTTCAATACTCCCTTTTTCTGCAAATGCCTTAGATAGAATATCTCTAAATCAATAAACTGTCTTAGCATCCTTACTTCGTTGACATCTGTCGTCTTGTTTCCATCAACTTGAGGCTGAGACGGGGCATTTCTTCTTCACCTATATTATCCTTTAACTCATGTTCCAATTCCTCAACCTGTAGACCTGTTTCTTAAAGGTCCTCAAAGTTCTTAACCAATATTCCTCTAATCTAAGTGCCAATACTAAGCAAAGCCACCTTGATGATCATCCAGACTAGTTCTCTCTCCATATGCCTTATGGTCACCTCTGAGGTCGTCTTTTTCCATCTCCTAATATAGTCATTAAAGCTTTCACTAGTTTTTTATTTCAAAGATTCCATGTCTTATAGGTTTGAATTACAAGCATAATGCCTCTTGAAGGCTTTCGTCAGTTACTTTTAATATTCTTTGATAGTCTTTGATTGGTTGAAATATCATGTCTTTACGAACCCTTCTAATGACAATTTGAAGAGTTCTAACATAGTGTATGTTGGAACCTTGGACACTTTCATGACTAGCAAGTATGAATGGGCATGGTTCTTAGCATTTTGAACCCTTGTAAACTTAGAAAGCTTATACATGCAAAAATTAGCTAGTAGCTTCTTAGGTTTGTGGGCCAACAATTCCTTAATGCTTATCCTTTTCTCCAAAACTTTAGCACTTAGAGCCTTTTGTATTTTCTCTAACTGTTTGGCAAAGTCATCAAATCGATTGCTCTCCTTCTCACTCTCTATAGGTTTGTTCGAGATAGTAGTACATAGTACTTCCTTAGCCAGTTTGCTTTCATGATATTCTTTCGTCCAAATATATCACCATTAATCACCACAGGTTAAGGCACTTCTATTAGTGTTTTCCCTTTGTCAGTTTTATTAACAAAGGTCTCCCCTATTTTTAGAATCTCATTAATGCATTTGTTGACCTTCTTGATAATCCATTCTTTTATCTTATGGTTAAAGTTGGCCATCACCTTTTCCAAGAGTTTGGGCAGTATGGTTAGTTCTAAGATTAAGTTAACTTTTTAGCATAGGCTCGACATCTTAGTCCTCCTAGCAATTTGGTTGCCTCTTCTCTTCTACAAGGGTTTGAATGGAGCTATGATGGCTTTAAGACAAAGACTATCAATATAATAAATAGGTAAGTGATGCATGGATGCATGTTATGCAGAAATTATTTTGCGCAAGATCCTTCCAACCTATTCCTCTTACACAAGAGGCCTAATGGCTATTTCCTAAGTAGGGTCTCATTCTTATACCATCATAGGGTAAAGAATATGCAAGGTCACCTTAGACCAAGAATAGTCAAAGTCTTGAAAGAACATATGTAAAGGTATTAAGACAGAGAATTATTTACATTATTTGAAGAAATATGCACAAGCAAGGAAAGAAATCCCTTTAAAGAGAGAATGATGTACATATAAAGTATTTACATGGCAAGGAAGGTGGGAATACATAAGTATTACATATGAGGGATAATTACATCAAGAAAGGTAGCATAACATTTATGCTTACAATAAGGATACCTAACCATGGTCTTTAAGGACTTTCACTCTCTTTTAAAAAAATGCAAACAAATGGAATGTCTTATTCCAAGGTACTATTAGCTCTTATATGCACCTAATGGTTGAGAGGGTTGTTGTAGCTAATGGCTCCTATAAGCTTAGAGGGCGGTTGTCATAAACCCCCATTTGATAGACTCGAAAGTATTAGACTTGTGAGCGATGAATCCTTTTTGCAATCTCTGAAGCTCGAATAGAGCTTAAGTCTCAAGTTTGGAAGACCATTGGTTTATCTATGGACAACCTAATGCTCGTGGTGAAGTGTAGAGACTACATGAATGCAAGGGAATTTGCTTAACAACAAGTTCAAAATATTAACAATGAACTAAAGATTGAATGCAATATCAATTTTAAGTCCCCAATAAAATCGCTCTTATGAGCACCTCAGGTTTTCGCATGAACTAGTGGAATCTTGCTTGTGATTCCATCTTTTTATCGATTAACAGGGGATCGAGAGGACAAGGGTCTTAACATAAATATGGCATGAGTTTGGATTAATAGTGAATCATTTAGGCCTTACATGAGTCCAAAGCCTTAAGTCCAAAATAATGGTTATCGGACACCAAACGTGGGACAATACATTGGTACTATCCATAGAAAATATAAAGTCGCCACTCGACAATGGTTAGGGCAAAACTCCAAGGAAGACAAAATTTGAACCTAATCTAAGTCAATTAGAATGCCCATTTCATCTTCATCGAATCAAAGATTGAGTTCAAAAATTGGGTATGGCTTGGGGAAGGGGTTAAGCACCCTCAAATGGCCTGGATATTAGGATCCAACCTTTAGGCATATTTAGTTCACTTTTAATATTTTAACCAAGTTTTTGATTTGTTTGATTAACAATCTTAAGCACACCTCTAGTACAATCAAGCCAATCAAATCATCCCATTAGTCCAAAGGGGAGTAGGGTCATGCATCATGGCATAGGGATCTTCATGCATATCCATACATCCATCCAAGCATAATCAACTCAAAGGGAGAGGGGGCCATGCATAATGTTATAGGGATCATCATGCATCTCACCATGTAAACATAACATGCACACAATATCATTCATGATAATCAAAGATGATCATTGAGACCATCATTCATGGCCTAGCTTAGGTAAAAAACCTACAACACAAAAAAAAAAAGTTCATAATCAAATTACAAAAGGAAGGAAATAAAATAAATAAGTGAAGTACATAAATAAAGCTACCTTATCGTGTCTCCTATATAAGATGCCTACGTATACATCTAAGTCCATAATAAACATACTCATGCATCACAAATTAGTAAGTAAAACAAAATTGAAATGCATGAATCATGAACAATCAAAGGGAAGAACAAGCAGTATAAGGCATACTTAAATTGTCTAAGGCAAAAGTCATAACAAAAGAGAGATCTTGGGGTTGGTGAACCTTCCCTCTCATTGCTTACAAAGAGCTAAGCATTTGTAGGCACTACTATAATGCAAATGAAAGAAAGGGTAAATAACTAAGATACTTTTCATATGCTTTAAGTATAGATCCAAACATAAGAAAGGCTCTTAAGATCCTTAGAACCATAGGTTCCTTACTTGGTTAATGTCTTGAAGTGATTAAAATAGAATTAAAATCATCATTAGACCAACATGAAAGAACATGAACACTAAGGTTGAAGGAACCATAAAAACCATTTCAAAACCTATCAAAACTCCATTTTTAAAGTGAATAGAGGTCTTTGGCTATCTAGCCTTGTCTTATTCAATGATTACAATAATGAAAGAGCACGAAAGATAGCCTTGAAAAGAGGAAACCTAAATAGGAAAGGAAGGGTTTTATAGGACTATGCCCAGGAAACCATAGTTATACAACCCATACATAACATACATTAAAGCTATCTAACCTCCAAATTCTAGGTTCTTAAAAATAGAAAGGAAAAGAAAAGGGGAAAAAAGAATAGAGGGTAAGGGTTTTGGATGCTTTATTTGATGTTCTTTTGCCCTCAAAGGCACACCATGTATTTAATATCCTCCAAAATGTTAAGGAATACACAATAAGTGCAAGATTAAGGCTTTGTTCTACCTTGCAATGAATTGGGGTGAGTTAGGGTTTATGGTTTATGTGCTAGGTATGCTTTGAGAATGAATTTTGGTAGAGTTTTATTAGGGTTGTCCAAACATATCCTTTACTTTAAATGAAAAGGGGTATTTATAAATGACCAATGGGTGCATAAACTTTAAAATGGTTATAGTTATACCATAGACATATCCAATCATAGAGAGGGAGATGAATCTCCTAGAATTAGAGTTTGCACACGAGCTATACAACCAAGAAAGTGTTGTACATCCATCTTTTAGGTCTTAAGAGGGACAAATTCCAAAAGATTCTAGAGGTTAGGGTTTAAGGAGGGTTGTATAACCTTAATTGTTTAGCTATACAACCTTGTTTTATGGGTTGCACAACTCATATACTCAGGCCAGTAGTTTGTGCTATAATTATGGACTTAGCTTTAGGCTTCTCATTTTAGGCTTGGCATGGAGTTTCTCTAAGGTTTCCTAACGCTTTTATCTTTCTCTTTAGCCATTCCTTTTGCATTATGGGGATACATTTAGTGATTCTCATCTTCGGGCTCTACATCCAAAGGTCTATAATCTAATGCTTGTAGTTGCATTATAAAGCAACACATAAATATAAGTAACGAGAAATCGTATTTAGGATAAGCCTTCTTCAAATCCATGTAGTCAACACACATCCTTACTCATCCTTTCTTTTTCTTTTTTTTTTTTTTTTTGGTATAGGAACTATATTAGCCAACCACTAAAGGTAGTCTTCCACCTTCAAAAACTAGCCTTCTAGTTGCTTAACTATATCTTTTTTTCAGCAACTATAACCATTCTAACCACATTTATTTAAGTTTTTACTTTACTGGCCTTATATGCTAGTAGGTAGTAATCCTATGCTTGACTATACATTTATTTACCCTTAACATATCTTTATAAGTCCATTTGAAGACTTTTTGATACTTTCTCAATAACTGTTTAAACTTTCTCCATTATTTTGGTGTGATGTCATTAGTAATTAGCAAAATTTGGGATTTTCTTGCATTTTAAGATTAAATACAGTGGTATGCATAAAATTAATGTTAAATATGCTCAAGAAATGATGCATGTCATGTACATCACCATTAAGAAAGACATCATACAAGTAAGCAAATTCATCATTGATTGCTTAAAACTTGGAAATGAATACATGATCATCCTTAAACAAGCTTGAGACAACAACATCAATAACATTAGGGATTGGGATTCCTCTAGGGTACATTTGGAGTCTCTTTATAGGCTACTCATAGTTCTCATCCTTCTCTCCAATCTTTTAATTGAATTTCTCAAGGAAAGGCTTTAGATCATTACCACTTGGTTGTTTAGAATCTACCTCATTTACCTATTCTGTATTAGAACTATGGCCTTCACAACCCCTTCAAATTCTTACTTCATTTGATATGTACCCAGCTCATTATTTAGAAAACTTTCCAATAATGCCATCCAATTCGATTTAGCTTTTTTCATCCCTAGTGACTATATTTCAATCTCTTTTTTCTTCATAACTTTAAAGAAATTTGCAATCATGTCCTCAATATTAGCCAAATTAATTCCAAGTATCTTTCTTTAGCAATACTGCCTACCTCATTTAGTCCCTATTCTAAATCATCATATGGCTCTTGCACAATTTGCTCATTTAATTCACCTCAACTATCACATTCATCTCTCATATTTATTGATTGCATAGGTGCTACTTATGAGACTGAGTTATCATTTCTCGAGGCTAGTCATCTTAGACGCTTGATGGGGTCCATTTTGAGGTGTTTGATGAAAGAAGAAATTTGGTAGGATAATGGAAGAAGTGCATGTTGAGGTTTATGTCCCACATATGAATGGTTTGGCCTTAGTTGGAAAGATATTAAAGATGGGTTACTATTGGATTGCCATGGAGTATGATTGTAACAAAATTGCAATAGGTTGCCATAAATGCCAGATTTATGGAAGCCTTAAGTATTTACTATCAGTGAAGTTGCATAACTTAACTTTGCATTAGTCATGCACTACCTGGGGAATTGATGTAATTAAGGAAGTAAAACCAACATCTATGGGAGGTCATGAGTACATTGTAGTAGTGGTCGACTACTTTTCCAAATAGGTAGAAGTAGAGCCATTTGGGAAGTTGGGGGGCAAGGCAAATGGCTAGATTTATAGAAAAGAACCTCATTTATCACTATAATATGTCATACCATGCTATAACATAGAATAATGTACACTTTCAAGCGAATGTCAAAACTATCTTGGAAAAGTATGGAGTGACATATAAAATATTCTAATGGTAGAAACTTTTAAAGATTGGTCGAAAAAGCTACCATTTTCATTACAAAGATACTGTAATGTAATAAGAATGTGAATGAATGTCACTTTACTTTTTGGTCTATAGGATGGAAGTGGTGTTGCTAATAGAAATGAAATGAAGTTAAAGTCCCTTTATGCATTGCTTGAGATAAAAGTCCTTAATCACTAGTAGGTAAGGAGTATGACTAGTTAGTTCAATTGGATAAAAAGAGGTGAAGGCTCTATACCACATCTAGCTCTATTAGCAAAGAATGGCGCACACTTTCAATAAAAAGGGTCAAACTGAACATGATAAGAGTAGGTGACTTTGTGTTAAAACTAATATGATGTTAAGCTCAAAATCCTAAAGAAGAATTTAATCTAAATTGGGAAGGGCCCTTCATGGTCAAATATATATACTCAATTGGAGGTATGATGCTGGGTGTGTGCTACATGAAAAACCCTTAAGTTCAAAGTGCATAAGATACAAGTAATAAAGTGTACTTGTGAGTACGAATATCATTCCCATGAGGATCGAATTTAAGTACCAAGTATCTTATGCCTTATATTATATAGATAACCAAAATAAGTAAGAAGTGTAATTTGTAAATAAGAAAATAAGAATAAATCATCAAAATTATAAGAGACAAATAATGGATAAAGAATGGCTAGAGGCTCAACTTCACTTAGTGACTTTTAAAGGATTACCAATCTTCATCCAATTTGGTTCATTCTTAAAGTGCTATTATCGAGTCACTAAGGTAATCAATCAATCTTTCTCTAGTATTAATCAACATATAAATACATGTCAGGCTAGTGATCTCTTAATACAAATGCTAAACATCATGTTATTGTCAAGCAAAACAAGACTCCAAGGATAACAATACTTCATCAAGGTCTCTCGACACAAAATAAAGTAAGGGAATTATTAAAGGTTTTGTTCCATAAAAAAACATCTCTCAACAGTCAATTTACAGAACTAAGTATAATCAATAGTCGGTCAATTAATACCATAAAACACTCAACAATTACTAAAATATATAATGAATGAAACTGAAAAGGTTCATATTAAAGAATTCCAATGTATGTCAAATAAGATCCATTTACAACTCCAGCCTCAAAGATTTTAGTTCATAATGCAAATGAAGAAAGAAGAAATACCAATCAATTCAATCCCAAGAACAACTATGGGTTTTTGTCTTAAGCTTTCTTGATTACATACACCTTTTCTCTTTAGGACTCCTTAATTCAAACCCTCAAGACTTTTTATTATTTCTTATCACTTGTTTCAATCTTCTAGGTGCATCTCTCATGCCTTAATTCTAGCTTATTTTCATTGTTAAATAATGCTTTGACTATCCTTCTAAAAATGCAAGCTTGTGTGCATGGTAAAGGAGGAAAATCCTCGATAATTATAAATTGTGATTATAACTTTTAATGAAATGTACGGTCATGCGCTACCGTTACATAACCATCTCTTCAACAATCTCCTTTTAGTTGTGTTAACCCTTCAAGATGCATGACCATGCTTCGAAGATGTGCATTTTGGTTCTTCTTTGCCTTTTTGATGTTGTGGAGCCACACGACCATGCACCTTAGGCACTAAGCCATGCACTCCAGTTATTTCATTTAGACTTTTCTTTTCTTCATTTTTACAAATAAAACACTAATTAACATGCATTAGGCCTATTATTATGGAAAATTTAGTGATAATGCATGGATTTAAAGAATCAAATTACAAATTATGGAAATTATAATGCTAAATAAATTCCCTTAAACTTGAACTATTACTTGTCCTAAAGCAATTGCCTTTCTCATTAATGCAAAATTTAGCAACTTCCCTAGTCAAATTGAGTCTTAAGGTTTTAAAGAGAAGATTTATCTTAGCTTTAACCATGATTCATTAATCATGTAATTGCACTCATAATAAGAATAAGTTCCAAACTAATCAAGTTTAATTTGTAATTAATCAAACATAAAGGAGTGTGTGTAACATCCCTAGCCACATTCATTGACATTATCACATGAGCATATGCATTAGATAAATAATCATTTAGAATCACCATTGCATTTGGGGACACTTGAACATATATGTAGTGTTTGTATAGTTGTATGGCAAATTGTTTTATGTTGTGTGCATGTTATAATATCATAAATAATGGTGTTTTAGAGCTTAATTAAAAGTATAAGGAATATCTAGGAATTAGGAGATGGATGGAAATGCTTTATGGGTGAAGAAGAGGGACTAAAAGCAGAACTTTTAACTTTCAACCAATAGGAAACCAGCCCCAATCTTTCGACTTATTTAAGATAAAAATACAGACCATTAGGGTCAGATTTTGAGGGAAAAATGTGGGGTACACCAGAAACAAGAGAGAGCAAAGGAAGAAGAAAGAAAGGAAGAGGAAGAAGAAGAAGAAGAAGAAGAAGAGAGGGAGAAGAGTGAGCTGCCTAGGGTTTTTCAATTCTGGGACAGTAGGTTAGTAAATTTATCTTCTTCTCAACTCGAATTAACATCTCATGACATGTTAATCATGCATGGTTAGTGAGAATTATGGAGTAATTGAGGTAGATCTCTTGGATGGAAGTTGTAATCCAAGAGAATAAGAGCTGATTCTGTTGG
>CATIWR010226019.1:0-20873 GCA_949677035.1 Omphalea diandra | reverse complement strand
GTTTAATATTTAATTTTGTGTGAAAAATATATATATATATATATATATATATATATATATATATATATATATATATATATATATATATATATATATATAACAAAATTTGAGAGCTAAATATATAATTTTGAAATTTATAGAAAAATGATAATTTTGAAAAAGTAAAAAGCTAAATATATAGTGTTTAAAAAATTATATAAATAAAATAAATAATTTTTAAAAGTTATAAGGGCAATAGCCCCTTTCCTTCCACCAGATTCTGCCCCTTGAATACTATATCAAGAGACAACTGTCTTATATGTTTCTGTCAGTTAAAAGTATAGATCTGTGATTAATTTCCAGTAATCGTAAGCCCCATAGTATAATTTAAATAAATGTAATATTTATTTTAATTAATTAATTAAAATATAAATAATAATAATAATTTAATTATTATTTTATAAAATAGTTATTGTTAAATAAATTTCCCAATATTTATAATTATTTATGGAGTTATTTATAATAAATAATTATCTAATAATTTATATTTTTAATTTTATGCGACATAATTTCAAGAAAAAATTTATTAAATTTGAACAAAGTAATTTCTGATAAATAAGAAAATAATAAAATTAAGTATTTCATAATAAAAAAATTATGAATAATACAAACTATATATATATATATATATATATATATTTATGATGAAATTAATTGAAATTTTAGTTTTCTTTTTAGAGTTTTTATTTTTTAAGTTTTCTAATTTGTTGTCTAGAAATATATTAGAATTTTTACTTTTTATATTTTTCTAATTTATTATTAAGAATAGTTTGGGTTTTTATTTATAATTTTATTTTTAAATTTTTTCTAATTTAATATGTATAAGTAAGTTAGAATTTTATTTATTTAAATTCTTACAATTTATTATTTATAATTTTTTTTACATGATTTTGACTTTCTATTCAAAATTTTTAATTTTTAATGTTTAAAATTTTTAATTTAAAATTTGTTTGTTATGGTAGTTGAGTTTTCTAATATCCTATTTAAAAATTTTTTTTGATATGATATTTTTTTATAATGTAATGTAAATTAATGACATGTAGCTATATTATATTACATTGTTTGACAAATGACAAATAATGATTTAAAACGAACTATGAGACTAGAATAAATAATATTTATTGATAATTTTAAAAAATTAATAAGCTAAATATATAGTTTTAAAAAATTATGTAAATTTATAAATAAAATCAATAATTTTAAGAGTTACAAGGGCAATAGCCCCTTTCCTTCCACCAAAAATAAAAAAATAAAAAACTAATTATTATATTATAAACTAAATTTCTCAATGCTTATAATTATATGTGAAGGTAGTTGAATAAAAAAATATCTATTAATTTATATTTTTAATTTTATGTGATACAATTTAAAAAAAATTATAAAATTTGAATAAAATAATTTCTAATAATTTGTCAAACAAATAATATTAAGTATTTTATAATAAAAAAGATAATTATAATAATTATTTTTAAAATTTTTTTATAAAATGAGATTATTTAGAAATAAATACTAAAATTTCAATCCAACTAAAATTTCCTTTCCCAATATTTTTAAAAAATAATGTTGTTAGGTATCATACTTATTGCTATCAACAATGCTCTTACAAATAAGACATATTTGATTTTTTAATAAATTCAATATAAAATTTCAATAAATATTTTTCATTATTTATATTTTATTGTATTAATTTTGTACTTATATCATTCATTTTCTATCATTGTGATGACAGTATTTGAAATATCAAATGTGATTTTGATAGTAATAATATTTTTTTAAAAATCATATTATGCAATTAGAGGAAATAAATAAAATAAATAGAGCATTTAATTAAATTAAATAAAAAATATTAAAATTCTATATAAAATTTACTAAAAAAGGGGAAACCGGTTACATTTTCTAAATTAAAAAAAAAAAAAAAAAACACAAAAAGGACACTGCATAATCACGAAGATCAAAGGAACATTGTTGATAAGACTGGGCTTGTTTTGGATTATATTTGGGCCTTTGAGATGGGTCAGTAAGAAAGCCCCAACTCCTTACTTGAGATGACAAAAATAGTCAATATTTCCAACTCAACAAGTCTCGAGACTGTCTCAACGTTCGACTCGAGTCGAATGAAACTGATTTTGAAATTATAAAAATGGCGAGCATGATGATGATAGAGAAATCAGAGTTAGGGTTTCCGCACTGGACACTAGTGAGACGACGTTTTGGACCGGATTCTGCGTTCTTTGGTTATGGCAACCTCGAGAGAGAGCTCCTCGCCAAACAGGTTGTTGTTTATTTTTTCTTGTTGGATCTTTTGTTTGTTCTTCTGCATTGTAAGACGGTTGAAGTTGAAATATTTGAGCAATTCGGTGGTTTTTATTCCCAGGTTGCATTGGGTTTGGGCGAAGATGAAAAGGATCAATTGCAGAATTTAGTGGGTGAGGATATCAGGTATTAATTTATTATTTTTTTAATTTTTCACTTTTTAAAGTGATGATGGTATCTACATAGGTTGGACCATAAGTTTAGTGCATGCTTGTTCTGAATGATTTGAACGGGAACTGCTATATGCATTAAAAATTATTTAGTTGATGGCTTGTATCCCTATTTTTATGATTACAGTTAAACCATCAAATTTTTTTCTGCTCATTTCTAATGAATCTGTGAAATCATAAGCTGATGTCAATAATTCTTCTTGTTTTCCTGGTTGAGTATGCTTTTTCTGTTTTATTATTCTTAATTGTTTGAGCCAAAAGCATAGATTTTTTAAATTTTTTATTTCTTGGATATTATGATTGCACTTTCAGGGTTTTTACAGTTTTGCTTTATATATGGGTTTTCGGATTCGTTTGTTCCTGATTTTTGGACTAATTATGGTTCATTTCTGTGTCAATGTTTCAGCAGTGAGGTTTTCTGTCCCATTGTTGGATGTGGTGCACGCTTGAGATCTCTGGAGAACTTTGAGGACCACTATAATGCACGGCACACTGCTTCCTGTTCAGTTTGCTCTAGAGTTTACCCAACATCACGGCTGCTCAGTATTCACATATCAGAAGTCCATGATTCATTTTTTCAGGCAAAAGTTGCTAGGGGCTATGCCATGGTATTTAACATGTCTTTTGTTAGTCATTTTTTTTTTCTTTTGTTGTTATAATCTGTCTCTAACATCTACTTCATTTAATTTTGCTCTAGCATCAATGCAATTAAACCATTTTTGAAGGTAGTCAAAAGCGATGGGTGCAGTCAAGGCGCTATAGTCTTTTATCGCCCGAGGCGCAAAAAATGTGCTTTCCCCAACGAAGTAAGACTCAAATTTCTAAAAAATATTATATATATATAGAAGAAAAAAATCAGCTTCATAAGTAAGTATAAGAACATTCAACACATAAAAAATAATTTAAAAGTGAAGATAGCTAAAATTAGAAACTTGAAACCTGCATAAATTTGTTAGATTTATGTTTTCCAACATCTAAGACTCTTAATTTCAAAACCATAAACATAAAGCTAATAGCTATATAATAAAATCCTAAAACTTATCATAGTAAAGCCATAAACATGACAGGTTTCAACAAAAAACTGTCCTAAAACTTATCACAACAAGACCCTAAAATCCATCACTAGAATCTCCATTCAAATCTTCATCGCTTTTAGCTGCACCACCACTCTCACATCCTTCAATTTCGTCCACATCTGAGTCAACTTCTATATCTTTGAGAATAGGTTGTGATTGTGAAGCACTTGAACTTGCCTCTAATTTGGTTGATTTTGCTTGACTTCTTGTATTCCTAATCATGTCGCCAATTCCAGCTGCATTTGCTACTACACCCATGTCAAGCCATTATTGTCTTCATCACAAAATACACTATTCTCTTCAGCATTTTCATCCATATATGGCTGAATGCCCAATTTCCCAATTAGCCATTCATTGCTTTCATCAATATCCTCCAAGGAAATTGGATCAATAACATCTCTTCGATCATAGCGTGCTTTAAGAGCTTGATTGTACTTCACATACACCATGTTGTTTTGTCTTTGTTGTGCAAGTCTATTTCTCCTTTTTGTATGAATCTAAGTAAGAATAATATCCAAATAAGAGAAATTACTTAACTGAAAATACACTTGGTAGAATTTAGAACTCTCTAAGTAATAAAAAAAATATGAAGTTTATATCTACTCAAGACACTCCAATTCCTTTCACAAATTGATGCACCACAAGTTAGGCTAAGAATTTTAATAGGTAGCTGCTATAAATTTGGGGCAAAGCTCCCATAAAGACTCCACCATTCAGCTGCAAATCATTTGTTTTTATCTATAATCAATAAACTATATCATAAACCAGTGCTTAGAATCTAAAAGCTAATCTTAAATCTACAAATGAATATTCCCTTAGAATCTAAATAATAAATAATTAATAAGCTATTCTAATTAGCCGAATCTGAAATCTAACTCAACTTTAAATATTAAATACCCAGTGCTTTTGTCTTCTTTGATCTAATAGCCAATGAAATGCCAAAAATACCTTTAGCTGTCTTGTACATGAAGAACTCACTCATAATTTTATCTTTGGACTTCTTGACTTCGAACTAGTTTTCCTACGCAAGCATAACGTCCAGCTGTGACCTCTTCATCAAACTTGATAGCCGAATTATCATAAAAAAAATTCAAGATTTAAGAAAGCCGCATGTAAAGGTTGGTGAAGTTGTCATTCCCACCTTTCATCAATAATTTTGAAGGCATCTTTGTACTTCAGCTCATTACCATTGAAAGATTTCATAATAGCTTCCTTAGCATGATCCATTGCTTCATTTATGTATCCCATAGTCAGTCTCTTTTCATTATCAAGAAGTTGAAGAACTCGAACAAGTGGTACCATAACTTTCAGCGTATAGACAACATTATTCCAAAAGGAAGGCATCAAAATTGTTTCTACAACACATTTTCCTTTTGCTTCCTTTGCCCATGGACTTGTTTCTACCGCACGTTTTCCTTTTGATTCCTTTACCCATGGACTAGAGACCCATTCTTGTGAAGTGAATATAGCTCTCAACGAGCTCTTTTGTTTGTGAATACATTGCAAAGTTAGATAGAAAGTACAAAATCTGATTTTTCCAGGTCAAATCAACTCTATTTGTCTTGTAAATTCTCTCATCATATTCAAAAGACAAGTATGGTGATATGTATATAACTTCCTTCTTTGTAGCATTTGAAATCTTTGAAATCTACCCAATGTCTTCCAATATAAGATCAATGCAATGTGTTGCACAAGGTGTCCAATATAAGTGGGGTCTTTTTGCTTCCAACAATTTGCCACCGAACTTAAAATTAGAACTATTATCAATTATAACCTGCACTGCATTAGCTTCCTCAATTTGCTCTACAAATTTGTTAAACATTTCAAATACACTCTCACCTAATTTTATGAAAGCTGATGCATTAACAGACTTCACAAACTTAGTTCCAGCTGAACAATGGACTGGGAAATTTATCAAACTCCTATTGGTTTTGCTCCTCCACCCATCCGACATAATAGAACAGTCATGCCTCTTCCAAGCATTCTCATGATTCTTCAACAACTCATTTGTGTAGACAACTTCTTTCTTCAAGAAGGGAACTGTTAATTCATGATAAGAAGGAGGCTTTAAGTTGGTCCATATCGCCTGATAGTTTCAATTGCCCATTTAAAAGAATCCAAACAAGCAGCATTAAAAGGAATTCCTGCCTAGTATAGGAACCTTCTAATGTATTGGCAAGCAATGACTCTTTTCTCCTTGTCTAGTGAGTCACTAATATTAGTCTGCCTTAATTTTCCCTGTTTCCTAAGTTATACCACTACTTCAGGCTTCTTGAACATAAAAGCATCTAGAGGACCTCTTTTCTTAGGTGTAATCATCTTCCCTTTGCTATTTCTAGCACTACTCCTTCCTTTGCTAGCTAATCTCTTTCCATTTGAGTTGATTGTGCACTCTTCCTCATCATCTTCAACCTCAATCATGTTTTCTACTTCATCAGAATCTGCTAGTTTGTCATAATTAACTTCTTCTTGTTTTCTTTCCATCATATAATGCTGTAATTCCAGCCTAACATGTTCTGGACACTTCAAACACTTCTTTGCATTTCTATTACCCCCAATCTGATGTAGTTTTGCCCTGTATATACCAGCCTTTGTCAGTTTCCTGCAAAAGGAACAAGTCACTGAATTTGTTTCTTTAGGATCTTGTAAGTAGTTGTATTTTCATGCTGTATCTCTCTTGTTGACATTAGGTATTAAACCATCAGTACATGGCTGCCTATATAATAAAAACACAAAGCTATAACAAGCAAGTTTGACGTTTATAAATGTTTAGATAGAAAAGGTTTGCAGTAGTAATTGATAGCAAAAGTTTTTTGAGAATAAAAAAGTGAAGAAAGAATAAAAAATAATAATAGGCTGAAATATCAAATGAAAACATTTAAAAAGAAAGTTAAAAATTCAAAAATTTTTTATGTTTTTGAAACCAATAAAGTCAAGAAAGAATTGAAGATAAGAATATCTTGTTTAATAGGAAATGTGAAACATTTAACAAAAAAAAAGTAAAAAAATTCAGTTCATAATCTCGTTTTTTAGAAAGTAAAAAATTCAGTTGTATAATAAAAGAAATAAAAGAAGACAGAAGTAGATGGGGTCCATAATAAAGAAGAATTTTAAAATAAGAGTTGTAGAAGAAGTATATGTGGTCCAGTAATAGAAAAAACTTGTCTTAATACTTGTTCATGGTGCGGACCACTTCAAAATAGTGTCTATCTTGACTTTGCTGACTGTTGCAGAAGCTGGCTGCTGTGCTTTACTTTATAGAAAAGGGATGGTGGTTCTGTCGCTAGCGTTAGGTGAGAATGACAACTGTCTTTGTTTGTCTTTTTAATATAAAAAACACTAGAAGATGCGACATATAACCCTAAAGTCTAAAAAGACTTTCCTTTATCATAATACCCCTAAAATTAAAAACTAAAGTCTGTCTTTTAAGTAATTTTAGTTCAAAATTTTACTTTTCAGAAATCCATCGCCTTCTTCGACTCTTGCCTGATACCAGGCATTTGCTTAAATGCAAAAGGCATGCGCCTGATTGAACAGACCTCGCTTGTCATATTAAAACACGAGGACAGTCCACATTGCCTCGCCTATCATATTAAAACGCAAGGACAATCCACATCACCTTGCCTGTGCGCATAGGGGAGCGCCCCAAGGGCCTTTGACTGCACTGACCTGGGGCATATTCATTGTGGTTTGCTGGTATTGATTCTGCAACTCGCTTATGCTGACTTGATATATAATCCAACCTATTGCACTTGCTCAAAGAGCCACAAGATTCTCTTAAAATAGGAAAGTCAAAATGAAAATTAAAGGTGGAATAAAAATGTAAGATTGTGTTGTAGGATGGATGGATCAATTGTGCATCAAAGGAATTTTTTTTTTTTTCTTGTAGTGACTTTTTGTACAACCAATTGGTGGTTTGTAGAATCAAACCATGTATTTTTTTTCTACAGCTGACATAATCGCCAAAACTTCAGTTTGTTGAATGTGCAATTTTTATGCATCTTCTCGTGATTATTTTGTTTAATGCTTATGTTATTGCATTCTCATATGGCAGTATGAATGCCTGGTTGAAGGCCGTGGTCTGAAATTCAAGAACTACAAGAGTAGGCAACAGCATTTGGTGGACAAGCATAAATTCCCCAGTGCATTTGAATTCTTCAAGAAGGCCCATCCTTCCAAGAAAGCAAGACAGAAGAAACAGTGGAAACAAGCAATTCAAAAGAGGGAGGAGACTTCGAAAAAAATGGAAGTAGAAGGTGAAACCATTGATAGCCTCGTTTCAGCAGTCTCTAAATTAAGCACTTCAGATTCACCTCCTTCTAATCAGCTTTGGTCACCGCCATACTCGTGGCCTCACATTTCTCCCTCAAGCTGTTCAGCAAGAAAACAGCGGAAAAACTGCAACAAAATGATAGCCCATACCTTGTAAATAACTTGCCTTTCTTCCACCAACGATGTCAATGACTTGTGCTACCAACTGCATGAGAGCTTTAGGAGATGCCAATCTGTGTGTTTGCACAGAATCATTCATGCAAAGTTAAATCAGAAATTGAATTGGTTCCTACAAGTTGTGACTGCCTATTTTTGTTTTACTCAAAAACATTTCTACTTGTTAATTCACACATGAATTCTTTGTTATGCTCTTGTATTGAATTCAATACCGGGGATGATTTGCACTTGAAATGGATGTGAATTCTTTGAGGGAAAGCAAACAGATGGTCATTGATTTTGTTCCATTTTATGTTCTCTTTTGCAAGAAGCGAAAAAAAGTTGGTTCAACAATTAGCATCAGTGTTATTATGCAACACATTTCCTCATTAATCTATGCAATGCAAAAGAGTGGTTAAAAATATTACTAAACTTCCATTGCCTCGCGGTGTAGTGACCATGTTTTTAAAGTTGGATCAATCAGTGAACATGTTAGTTGATCAGGTCTCAATTCAGTAATTTTTATCAATTTGATTGATTTAGTTCAATTAGTTCAATAATAAGTAAAATTTTTTATCAGTATAATCGATTTAGTTGATTAGATCATAAATAAAATTTTAAAATACTATTAAATAGTATTAAAAATTTTAAAATATATTTATAATAATTAAAAATAAAAAAATAATATTAAAAATCGATTAGTTTCAAATTGAATCAATTACTGATTTGATTTGAAGTTTTTATAGATTCAAAGAATCAGTTTTATCCAAAATTTCAATTTTATTAATTTGATTAATCAATCCGATTCAATTTTCACTATATTGTGTTTGACCTCTCTACTACATTCACTTCAGGGTCACAGTAATCAATATTTTGAAAATTGAATAAATCGATAAAATTAAAAAATGAACTATAACTAATTTGATTAGGTCAGACTTTGTTTTCAAAGTAATTTTTATATTTTTAAATATTATATATATTTATAATATTTTTTATTTTTAAAAATTATTTTAATAATATTTTTAAATTTTATTTATCATTAAATTAATTAAAGTATATCAATCAAATAACTGATCTAATTTTAAAAACATTGAGAGTTTTGCGCAGCAACGTTGTTTTCTTGGACGTGGACTAAATTGTCCAACCATGAGGTAGTCAGGGGCATTAAGGTCAATGAAATTTAAAAAGAAATATATTCATCTTCAGTCTGTTTGAAAACCCATAAATCTGATCGCCAAGATTGTCCAGATCCCAAATCAATCTCTCTTTCAACAAACCATAGAAAACAGGAAAACGACCGAAAATGGACGCCATTGATACCGTGTTCGATCCACTAAGAGAGTTCGCCAAGGACAGCGTCCGCCTTGTCAAGCGCTGCCACAAGCCTGACCGCAAAGGTTATTGTCTTATTTACTTCCTCTCTTTTGCCCATTTTCAGTTTTGATTAAAACGATGCTTCTTTCTGTTGTGGTCTAGAGTTCACGAAGGTGGCGTTCCGTACGGCGATAGGGTTCGTAGTTATGGGATTCGTTGGTTTTTTCGTGAAATTGATCTTCATTCCTATCAACAATATCATTGTTGGATCTGGCTAGATTAGGTATGCGTTTTGGATTGATTTTTATTTAAGTTTAGTTTTCAGTAATTATTGAAATTGGTAGGTGATTCACCTGTTCTGAAAATATTATGATTTGAGGATGTGAACAGAGAATTCGAATTTTACTACGATTCATTTGGTTGGTAGCATGTAGTATAAAAATGAATGTATAATATGATGGAAGCTCTGGTTCGAGTAGTGATTAGGTTTTGCACAGCCACATAGGTCAAAATTGTTCTACTTTTTTCTAATGAATCTTGATGTTCCAATACTTATTTAATTTTGGAACTTTTATTCCAAACTGACATGCAATATTTTAGCATTGAAGGATTTGGGCTCTGATGAGAGTTAGAACTGATGGGACATGTTGGCAACATGTTTACAAACGAGGTACTAAATATGGTTCAAAGGGTTAAGCAATTGTTTGGAACATGGGAGATGATGGGGAGACTGATTGGGAAATTTATTAGGTTTGAGAAAATATGATTTGTGGTTTTTGCAGGAATTCTGAATTTTAGCAAATTAGTAATAGTTATACTAATATCTTTAGGAGTTTTTAATTTATTAATTATTGTTGATTCTTCTAAATTCTTGTTGGATTAGGTAAAAAAGTTTATTATTGTTGAGTCTTGTTCTAGTCCTTGTTGGATTAGGATAAAGTGTTATTTAGAGAATCTTTTAAGGATTAGGAGTTTAAAGGTCTTTACGTTTAGGATTAGCTACTCCTATAAATATATAAGCTTGTAACAATTATTATTGAGTTTTCAGATTCAATAAACAAATATTTTCTGCAATATTTGCCCTAGAATTGTGTGACTCAATTCTATTCCTTTAGCTGTGATTCCTAAGCCTTCTATGTGTTGACTCTTAAAAGTTTTTTCATATTTTCTTTCTTTTCCCCTCTATTTTAAATCTGGATTCCAGTCAGATCAGACTTGAAATTCAGTTTTAACTTCATTATTTTTCTGCAAAATTTAACGTAAAATAGGTTATCAATTCTGTCCTACATCAATTTTGGTATCTGAGCTTCGAGATCCTGCAATAATGGTGACAAATGCTGAGTTAAATTCAAAGATGGATGCCATGCAAACAAGAAATGACACAACAATTACCAAATTAAGAGATGAATTGACTAATCAAATATTCAAATGGATTAAAAAATTAGAAGCTAGGATGGAACAACTAATGAAGATGTTTCAAGACTATCAAAATGCTACCCAAGTCATCCCTCAACAACCAGCTGTAAAGTTGATTAGATGTTACAAGTTGCACGTAGGAATGCTGGGGAACATCAGCAAATTAATCAAAACCTATGTAACTAAGAACAAGAACAAGATACAACAAGAGAGATCACCAAGAAGTCAAGGTTGATGTCCCAAATTTTGAAGTCAATGTCAATCCAATAATTTTTTTCTGATTGGTTGAATACCATTGCATCTTACTTTGACTGGTATAATATGGAGGACAACTGAAGAGTGAGATTTGTCAAGATGAAACTTATAGGATTGACAACCACCAGTAACAAGCTAGGGTGATATAAAGGTGAAATTACAAGAAACATATCTACCTTATAATTATCTTGAGAGGATTTGAGAACATGTGTATGTTTTAAGACATGCACCATCTCTATGACTGAATATATGCAAAAGTTTAAAGAGTTGACAATCCATAACAAGATTATGGAAGATTCTTTATAAACTATGGCCTGATTTAAGGCTGGCTTAAGAACAAATATTAGGAAGGAATTGTTTAAGCGGCATCTAACAGCTTTGGATCATCTATATCTAGTGGCCCTACTTATTGAGGAAGGGTTGAGTCAACCATCTAAAAAAAAAAATTGGGATTCAAGATGGAGATTCAACAATTAAAATAAGATTTGGAGCAAATCGCAGCACAAAGTTTACTACTTCACAACCATTTAATCGCTTCAACAACTCAAAGCTGCGCTCTTCAATTACTACCAATGCTAAAGGAAGAGGTATTGAATGCTTTAAGTGTGGAGAATATTGGAGAGGAATATGTCGATGCCAATGTCCAAGGAAACAAAATTTACATATTGGAGAGGAATATGTCGATGAAGAATCATCACAAGAAGATTGTGAAAATAATTCTGGTGAGTTTGGAGATTAAGCGAATGATGATTTACAAGATGAAGGCATTGATCATACACTTCTCTCAGTTGTAAGACATATTTTAGCAACTCCAAAAAAAGGACGACGATTGGTGGCGCACTTCAATATTTCAAACCTTGGTTCGATGTGGTGACCAAGCAAAGAAGCTAATCATTGATGGTGGGAGTTGTGTGAATGTAGTGTCAACAACCACGGTGGAACGCTTGAATCCTCCAACTAAACTGCACCCATATCCTTACAAGGTGGCTTGGATTAATAACGCTACTATTTCGGTAACTCATCATTGTCTTGTTACTTTTAAATGTGATGGTTATAGTGATTCTATACTTTGTGTTGTTATTCCTATGTAAGTCATATCATTCTTGGTCGACGATGGCTTTATGATCGAGATGTGAGGCATAATGGAAATGGCAAATACCTTCTCATTTTCTATGGGACAGGAGTCTTTTGTCTTAAAACCAATGAGTTCTCTTGATATTAAGAAGTACGAGTGGAATTTTTTCATCTACGACAAAAATTAAAGGTGATAATCAAAAGAAATATCTTCGCATTCTAACCAAAAGACAATTTGAAGTGGAAAGTCAAGATTCCAAAGTGATGTTTGTTGTAGTGGCAAGAGAAATGAAGGAACCAGCAGTTAAAACAGCCCTTGAGATGCCTCTAGAAGTGGTTGATTTATTGCAATATTTTTCTGATGTAGCGCCAAAGGATTTACCAAATAATCTCTCTCCTTTATATACTATACAACATGCAATTGATTGTATTCTAGGGTCTCAATTGCCTAATCTGCCTTGCTATTGTATGAGTCCTAGTGAACATGAAGAACTTAAAAGGCAAGTAGATGAATTACTTTTGAAGGGGCTTATTCGTGAAGGCTTGAGTCCATGTGTTGTTCCAGCATTATTTACACCAAAGAAAGATGGCAGTTGATGTATGTGTGTTGATAGTTGAGCCATTAATAAGATAACAGTGAAATAGAGGTTTCTTATTCCTCGTCTTGATGATATGCTTGATGCTATGGTGGGATCAATATCTTCTCAAAAATAGATTTAAAGAGTGGGTGTCATCAACTATGGATTAGCCCTGGTGATGAATGGAAGACTGCATTTAAGACGAAGGATGGCCTTTACGAATGACTAGTCATGCCATTTGGGCTTTCTAATGCACTTAGTACCTTTATGAGATTTATGAATCAATACTTAAACCATTCATTGGTCGTTTCCTCATCGTATATTCTGATGATATTCTTATATATAGCAAGACCAAAGAAGAGCACCTCTTTCATCTACAACAAGTGATGAGAGTCCTCCGTCAAGAGAAGTTATATATTAATTTGACGGAGTGTTCTTTCATGAGCTCAAGTATTGTGTTTTTGGGATTTGCGGTGTCTTCAAGGGGAGTTGAAGTTGATAGTGATAAAGTTAAAGCTATTCAAGAATGGCCAATTCCAACTACTTTGCATGAAGTTCGAAGCTTTCATGGCTTAGCAACATTCTATAGGCGTTTCATTAGAAATTTCAGCACTATAATGGAGCCTATTACTAATTGCATGAAGAAGGGTCAGTTTGAATGGACCAAGGCAGCTTCTAAGGCTTTTGAAGAAATCAAGAAGAGGATGACTGAAGCTCCTGTTTTAAGGCTGTCAAACTTTTGTAAGGTATTTGAAGTAGCTTGTGATGCTTCTCAGTTTGGCATTGGAGTTTTAAGTCAAGAAGGTCATCATATTACTTGTTTTAGTGAAAAATCAAATGAGACTAAGACAAAAATATTCAACCTATGACAAAGAATTTTATGTTATTCAAACTCTTTGACAATAGTGCTATTATTTAATTTCCAAGGAGTTTGTTTTATATTCTGACAATGAAGCCCTAAAGGGCATCAACTTCCAAAAGATATTGAACTATTGCCATGCCAAGTGGGTTGCTTTCTTGCAAGAATATACCTTTGTGATCAAGCATAAGGCTGGAGATGAGAACAAGGCAATGGATGCGCTTAGTAGGGTAATGCTAACCCTCGCTTCGATGGCTGTCCAAGTTGGACAATTATCAATCTTGTACGGATTTCAACAATATTTATGCAGATTTAATGATTGGACATATTAATTTTATTGATTTCACTAAATTAGGGTTTTCTCTTTAGGGGAACACAGCTTTTTATGCCTAATACTTCTTTGTGTGAGGAAGTGATTCAGGAATTGCATTCAGGTGGGGCATCAGGCCATTTTGGCAGAGATAAAACTATTGATATAGTGGAGTATCGGTTTTATTGGCCTAATATAGAGCAAGATGTTGCCAGAGTTGTTACCAAGTGTAGGATTTATCAAGTATATAAGAGCAAAAAGCAAAATACAGGTCTATATACTCTGCTACCAATACCACATGCCCCTTGGCAAGAGATAAGTATGGATTTTGTGCTAGGGTTGCCAGGAACTTTCAAGGGTCATGATTCTATATTTGTGTTGGTTGATTGTTATTCTAAAGTGGCTCATTTTATTCCTCGTGCGCTTCATATATCTAAACTTTTCATTAACGAAGTTGTTCAACTTCATGGTTTGCCTACAACAACTGTTTCGGATCAAGATTCTAAGTTTATGAGTTATTTTGGAAATCTTTGTGGAGGAGTTTAAATACAAAACTGAAATTTTCTTCCTTGTTTCATCCACAAACTAATGGACAAACTGAGGTGGTTAAAAGACGTTTGGGTGATCTCCTTCAATGTTGTGTTGGTGACCAAGTTCGTAATTGAGATCAAATTCTTCCTCCTATGGTTGAATTTTGTTATAATAGTTCTATTAATTGCAACACAGGGCATAGTCCTTTAGAGATTGTTACAGGGGTACTTCCTTGAAAACCTATTAATTTTTGGTTTCTTTGCCTATTGCACATTGTCTTGTGTTGAGGCTAAAGCTTTTAATAGACATTCGTGATATACATGTTGATGTTCAGAAACAGATTGCTGTAAGCAATGAAGGGTACAAGACAATTGCTTATTTAAAATGCAGGTTTGCTGAATTTCAAGAAGGTGATATGGTGATGGTTCACATTAGGCCTAAACAATTTCCTAAAAGTACTTTCAAGAAGCTTCATTCAAGGAAGATAGGTCCTTTCAAAGTTTTGAAGAAAATAAGTTCAAATGCTTATGTTATTGAGCTGCCTAAAGACATGGATATAAGTAATATATTCAATATTGAGGATCTTACTTCATATCATGGTCATGATAATGTGCCTAACGATGAGGTTATAGCCAGGCTTCCTCCTATGCCTGTCAAAGAGCAAATAGAAGATATTGTTGATTATCAAGTGGTTTCTATTAGAGGCGGTGGTTATCAAAAGTTTCTTGTCAAATGGGTAGATTGTCCACAATTGGATTATACATGGATAATTGAAGAGTTACAAAGGCTTGATCCTCGTCTTTATGATTGGTTTCATGCTTTTAACTCGACGGAGTCGAGCTCTTCTAAGCCAGGGAGAAATGATGAGAAACGTTGGCAACATGTTTACAAACAACATACTAGGTTCAAGCACTTATTTGGAACATGGAGGATGATGGGACGCTAATTGGGAAATTTATTAGGTTTGAGAAAATATGATTTCTGATTGTTGCAGGAATTCTGCTTTTTAGCAAATTCTGGTGGTTGCAGGAATTTTGATTTTTAACAAATTAGGAATAAGTTATTCTTATATCTTGAGGAGTTTTTAATTTTATTAATTATTATTGAGTGTTGGTCTAATCCTTATTGTATTAGGAAAAGAAGTTTATTATTGTTGAGTCTTATTCGAGTCCTTGTTAGATTAGGATAAAGTGTTATTTAGAGAATCTTTAAAGAATTAGAAGTGTAAAAGTCTTTAGGTGTCGGATTAGTTATTCCTTTAAATATCTAAGCTTGTAAAAATTATTATTGAGTTTTCAGATTCAATAAACAAAGATTTTCTGCAATATTTGCCCTGAAATTATATGACTCAATTTTATTCCTTTAGATGTGACTCCTAAGCCTTCTAAATGTTGACTCTTAGAAGTTCATATATATATATATATATATATATATATATATATATATATATATATTCCTACTATTTGAAATCTGAATTGCAGTAAAATCAGACTTGAAAATTCAGTTTTAACTCCTTTTTTTTTTTAGCAAAATTTAACATAGAATAGGTTATCAATTCTGTCCTACATACTTTCTTCATTAAATAGATTGATAAATGTGATATAGGAATTAAACAGATTGATAAATGTGATATAGGAATTAAATAGATTGATAAATGTGATGTAGGAAATTTATTTGTGATGGATTTGAAATATAACATTTGCTTATGCTGGGTTCAATATGAAGTACATTTAGATTCAACAATTATATTTTATGAATTTGTTCAACAGCTCACAAATATGTATTATTCTTCCATTTTGGTATGTAGAGGAAGTTCCATATCAGGTAGCACCTTGCTAATCTCTGTAGTGCAAACGCCACATGTGGTGTGAAGAGATATAGTGATCCTCAGCACCACATCTTGGTAGTGTGAGGTGTTTTTTAGTCTACATTTGAGATGAAGTTTATTCTTGCTCTTGCTTTTGTGTTAATGGCTCATGTCTGAATATGAGGATGTTGTAATAGTGCTGATATGGATAAATGTACTCAATAATACAATGTGCGAACACCGCATCACAGCAGTAGTCCTGATGCCATTTTTTGGATTAAAAAAAAATTCTAGGGTGTTAGGCGTGCGTATAAAGGTTCATTTGATGTTGTCAAGGACCTAGTGTGTTGTCTGAACGTCATCTAATTTGATTGATCTAGTTATACTGGACATTGTCAAGTGATTTATTATTTTGTTAATGCTGCAGGTCAAATTGGATTGCAAGTATGGAAATGGTGGCAACGTGCTTGATTACAATGTTGAGAGAAAAATTACAATGTAGTGGGAAGGAATATTGTTAGTGTTAATGTTGCTTTTATTTCTTTGTCTCAAACTAAGATCAAGAATCAAGAATCCATGCAAATTTTTCGTCATTTTTACCTGGTGGTCTGATTGGATTGCATTTGGCCCGCAAATTTGCTTATCAATGTCTTTAGTTCACTTTAAAGGAAGGAAACTGAAACAAAATTAAAGAAATACGAATTAAATTGTTAATCGAGATTTGATCTTTTAAAAGTTTTGACCAGTGCCTTTAATAATGGACCAGACGAAACTATTCTTCTCTTGTTTCTGTCGCCCTGGTTTTTTTAACTAGGGTTGCAAGGACCCGAATGCTTATTATATTATATTAGAGTCCCTATTTGTGATTACTTGAGGTCGAAAAAGAAGAAATCAGGCATGTTTGTCGACTCTGATCCGTCCGACTTTCTTTCGAAGTTGTCCCAGCCAGGCAGCAACATTTGAAAAGGCGATGGCCAGTGGCTGCTCTGCTCGTCTTCAAACAGCTGTAAACTCATTTCGATAACTATTCATTGTGACTACGTTTTTCCTTTTGATCTTTCTGCAATGACTTTAGTAACAATTTCTCCTCATGGAGGTCAAAGCATGCCATGAGTTTCCTATAACTCCCTATCGCATCATCCCCAATATATTGACATTAATTTTGTACCATTCAAAATTGTTTATGACCAACATACCAAGTCTCTAGACATTTATGGCGTGCTGCTTCAACATTCCTTTGATAAAATGGTAAAGTAGTTAGCACATGGGCACTAAACTAAAACCACAGAATTTGCTGTCAGAACATACAGATTGGGTCAAAGTTAACAAGGAGGAATTTGAAGCTGCAAATTTGATATAGAAACTATGAACACATCAAAAAAGCATCTTAAAAATAGACATCCTTGAATTATGCATATTTGCATGGTTTTGCCAGTGTAAAGCCAAAATATGACTGCCTTTCAGAATCAACAGACAGGATTATCATCTGCAGCATCAACATTAGAAGCGAGTACTAGCTGTGGCATAGGAACAATGCCTTCTTTTCTTGCCTTCTTACGTTCACGTTGCAACCTAAAGTACTCTCTCTTCCTTGCTCGATAGCTGTTGGGGTTTTCAGGCTGAACTTCTCGTGGATAAACACTTACCTGCAAATAAAGAAACCCAAAATGTGCGAGTCTGCAATATTTAGTTCCCTGAATCACGACAATAAGATTTAAAAAAATTAAAAAAATGTACCTTCTTCTTGTCAGGTCCATACTTCTCAAATTTTACAAGCCCGTCAATCAAAGAGAAAATGGTATGATCCTTGCCAAGCCCCACATTCTTCCCTGGATGGAACTGTTTAATGTTGTGAAGAAAATTATGCAGAGGTCATCAAAACAAATAATACATGTAAAAGGAAATCTCAACAGCAGCCATATGCTTTAAACAAGTAACTCCAAGCACAATAAAAAAGATAAGAGAGCAATATAGAGGGATAAAATCAGTCAATTGTCAGATTTTCTTCAACCAAATTGAACAACACTAAATATAAGCACTTTAAATAATCTTTAAATTCAGAGTTTATAGTCTCCATGTTCAACAGCAAAAACGAATTCCTATCTTAACCATGCAATCAGAAATATGTCTTCTTTTCTGCATTCTACATTATTTATCATGTTATTCCTTGTTCCGCATTCTATATTTATATAATAGAGATAATATAATCAAATCAAAGCTAAATAACCATGAAAGTTAAAATCAACATCTGACGCTTGTGGAAGCTTTTGGTAGTAAAAACCATATACGTGAGTATAATTACTCTACAATTTAGATGCTTACTGTTACAGTTATATAATGTATTTACCATGATCCAACCAATTAAATCAAAGTCTTAATCCTTTTTTTGTTCATAAAGAGTTACTATGTACTTTCTGTCAGTTCAAGAATTCACTTCCATCCTCCCTTTTACACATACTATAGATTGAAATTTCCTTCAAATAAATAAATAAAAACCTATGCACGAAACTCAATCAGCACGCTAAAAATTAACAAATGAGAGAAATCTACCTTGGTACCACGCTGGCGGACGATGATAGCGCCGGGTTTGGCGACTTGGTTGCCGAAAATCTTGACGCCGAGACGTTGGCCTCTGGAGTCGCGGCCGTTTTTCGTACTTCCAGCTCCCTTCTTGTGAGCCATTTCAATGGTCAACGTCGACGGGGGCTTTAACGGCATGGAAATAAAGGTTCTGGCAGGGGTCCCAGCCACATTGATATCGCCCTTGAAAAATGAAGAGGAAGAGCTTGAAGATAAAGACAGACCTTTGAATGATCCTATCAGATTAAACCTCATTGCCGTCGCCATTGTTCTATCTTCTTCAGCTGAAAATTAGAGCAAAAAATAACTTAGCATTTAAAATTTTGTAGAGAATTCCTAATTTTGAATTTTTTTTATTCATTTTAAAAGCTTATGACTTACAGTGACGGAAAGCGTCGGGGTTTCGAAGGGTGGAGGAGAGGTGGGGAATGATGATTAGAGCTTATCTTCGATTGGGTCCGCGCGTGTGATTTTTCTACACGTGAGAGCGGACAAAAAAGGAATTAGGAAATAAAGTCATTTTAAGAAATTATTTGTAAAAATAACTTTTATATAAATAACCTTTTTTGTTATTTATTTGTATACTGAAAATTTATTTTTTTGATATTTTAAGTGTAACAAAAGATATTAATTTTCAATTTACAGAATAAGAAATATTTATATTGCAAAATTTTTATCTATTTATCATTTATTATTAAATATATAACAAGAAATATACATATAAAAATGATAGAATTTAATGCTATCGTCAATTTCTGATGACTAGTGGTGATTACGCACGACTCTGGTGGTAGCCAATGAACAAAATTGATTTATGATAGTTAATATATTTATTATGTGTTTTTATGATTTTTTTATAAATTATTTAATGATTCTATTAAGATTTAAAAAATGATTTTATTTTTCTAAAAAGGTCTTCGAATAAAAAAAAAATTTACTGACTTTTTTTAAACAAATTTTTGAATACCCAAAAAAGAAAATTTTCTTTTAAAAAATGAAATTGGAATTCATTCCAAAAAGGAAAACGGAACTTAGTCATGCCTATTTAAGGTGTGAGCTCTTAGACATTCAACCGAAATTTAGATATATAAGAAAATAAATAATAAAATTTAATCATGAAACAGAGAAAGAAAAAACGTATTTTTTATATTTGGATATTTTAAGGGGTAACAAATGATTGTAGTCAATAAAGATTAGACAATTATATTAAAGAATGATTATAAATTATTAACAAAGAAGGGTAACTTTTCCTTTAAAAAAAAAAAACAGAGAAGGGTACCTTTAATCATGATCAGAAAATAATAAAATTTAGTGATGAACTTATTCTATTTCTAATTTACCAATGATATATAAATAAATTAAAATTAAAAATAATTTTAATAATTAGCACTAGATTAACAATTGAATAACAACAAAAATATATTTTGTAATTAAATTTTAGCTTGAAATGAATGCCATATTTATAAAAATTTAATGATGAAATTAACTGATTAAATTTAGCAATATAAATATATTCATCACTAATTCAGCGATGAACTTCATCACTAATATTAAATTTATTTAATTTAAAATGAATGTAAAGTTAATTTATTTAATTAATTCAATTTCTATAATTAAATATTTAATCATTTTCATTTAGTTCAGTTCTATAATTTTTTTATCTTTTACTATTTAATTTTTTTACTTTTGATATTATAATATTATGATATATTTTAATTTATTTTAATTCATACAAATCTTATTTTTTAACCTTGTACTTAAATAATATATAATATTAAATAAGTAATAAAATTATTTAATTTATATTTGACTTTTCACTTTTCACAAAGAAATTATGGTTATATAATTTTAATATAGAATTCATACTGTATTAGAATTTTTACATATTGCTTCATTACAAAGTGGTAAATTTTTTAATTTTTTCTTATTAGAAAACTAATCTTTTTCTAATATGATTATATTATAAATATTATGTTTTTCAGTTGCTTTTAATTTGGATTGAATTTCAAAAATGATGTGATAATTTTTCAATTAAAAATAATATAATTATTTAGCATGTGTTAACAAAATATCTAACATAATTTTGAAATCAAGAAATATATATATATATATATATATATATA
>CATIWR010225993.1:0-28861 GCA_949677035.1 Omphalea diandra | reverse complement strand
TTACTCAAAAAAAAAAAAATCCACTAAATATATCTTACCAACCACCAGTGCCATCTGTATTAATTTTTGCCCGAGCAGCATGAGGAATTTCCAACCAACCAAATAATGACGTACCTACCACTGTTTGAAAGATAATAGAATTAATTTGTTCTCCAACTCCTAACCTCATTGACGTAACTTAATTTGACCAAAAAAAAAAAAAAACTTGACTAACGGAAATCTAATCCATCCTCGATTCATTATGTCATTTTCACGATCATCTTCGGATCAATTTGAATTGACTTGATCTTGATCCAATCCATCAATCGATCCAAATAACCTAATTTAAATTATTAAAATATTTTAAATTTTTATTTAAAAATTAAAAAAATTAATTTCAATTATGTATCAACTTAATTCAATCATTTCTTTTGTGTACATATAGGCATTTACTTAAGAAAAATAAATTATATTTAATTTATTAAGTATTTAAATAAAAATAAAAAATTATTCGAGTTAAAATTATGTAAAATCTATTTGATTAAAAGTAATTTTTAAATAAAGTTATTTTTTAAATAAATTATGAAAAATATTAGATAAATAACAAAATTTAAATGGACAATTTAAAATATATTTTAAAAAATAAAATAAATAACATGACCTGACTTACAAGGTCTATTCAAATGATTTAATTTAAATTATTAAAAATATTTTAAAATTTATTTAAAATTAAAGAAATATTTTCTTTGTTTCAATTCTATATGAATTTAATTACTTATTTTCGTTATGTATAGATATTTATTTTAAAAAATAAATTATATTTAATTTATTAAGCATTTGAATGAAAATAAAAGATTTTAATCAAATTTATATGTAAAATCTATTTGATTAAAGCATAATTTAATAATGACTTGAAACTGAATCCTATGATTACTCAGTTTCAAGTAATCGAATGACATTGTTATTTGTTATTTGCTTATATATGCATTCAATTAACTTTATTTTTAAGTGATGCGTAATATAATAATTTAATTTAGTAGTGAAATACGTGAAATGATATTGCTATATGTTATTTTACATCTAAAAAATCAGCAGTTTAAGTATCATCTTAAAATATCATATCGAACTTATTGAATTATAAATTCAGATAATTAGCAATGCAAATATTTTATTCATTGACAATTTTCAGTCATTATTTGATTCATATTGTATTTTTGTAGATTTATCATAAATGTTTATTAAGACTTACACTTTTTAAACTATCTTCTAATTTATAAATTTAACAAATCACACAATCACAATAAAATTTTAAGATGAAAATATAAATTTAATACCAAATGAAAGTATAAATATAATAATACTATACCGTAAAAAAGAGCAAAAAAAACTTCAAAAACTGTTAACTATGATAGATTTAAAAAATCAAAAACTTTACTAAAAGGGAGATAATATAACTTTATATATGACAAACCTAAAAAAATAACAGGTCTAATTAAATAAACAATTTATTAAAAAATTAAAGGAAAACAGCAGCTCTTAACTAAAAAGAGAGAGAGATAAATGAAATAAGGGGGGCACCATGAATTTTTAAGATGGCAGTTATGTTAGAAGTAATCTAACTTAAATAAGTTTTTTTATTTGAAAAAAGGATTCTTATTTTAATCATACAAATAATGAGTTTATCAAATTAAGCAGTCAAACTTACTTTAAGAATAGAAGTAATTCAATTAGAGGCGGTAAATAAATTGAATTGAGTGAATTTAGATTGAATTAATTTTGAATTAGATAATTTTTGGACTGAGTTAATTTGAGTCACGATTTTTTAGATAGAATCACTTTAGATTGCAAGTGGATTGAATTTAATCATTGGATCAATATGCGATAATAATTTAAGTCATTTTAGATTATTTTTTGAGAATATGAATAAAGTCAAAGCACTAATAATTTTATTTTTTCAAAATAAATAAAATATTATTTTATTTTTTAAATAAATTTTAAACATTTTTAGTAATTTTAATAGAATCAATGAAGTTTGACTCCCAAATTTAGTTGAGATTGAATCAATTTAGATTAATTCATGAATTGAAATAATTTCGGATTATAATATTTTAGAATTCTTCAATTTTATAGAGAATAAAATACAACCACCTCTAAATCAAACTCTTTAAACTCCTTTCTTTTTTTTTTTTTGGGAAATTTTCAAGTAATCAAAATTAGCTTCGAAGATAGTGTTAATGTATAGACTATAGTCTAGGTTAAGCTAATTAAAAAGAATTGAACATAAATTTCGTTAATTACAATAAAAAGTTTTAACTTTCTTATTTACTATGACTAAGTTGTAACTCGATGGAGGATCTGTTAGCTAGCTTTCAACAACATGCAAAATTTTGGATAAGTGATTGATTTTCATTTATCTTAATTCTTAAGTTGTAATATTATACATCCTATTACTTTGGCCCCGTTATTAAGAGAATTTTATTGTTATAGCTTTTTAAAATATATAAATGTTTACTATATTTTCACTATATTTTAGATCATTATATCATGAAATCTGTATTAATCAGATTATTTATTATTTTATAAGTACTTAAGAGAAAGAGAAAAAAGGATTTGAACTCCAATAACGAGTTTTATTTAGATAATTATTACATGAATTAATAAAATTATTATTGATTATTAGAATGATCACTACTGCCTTGGTTGTTAATTTGACATGATTAAGGGTCTATTTGGTTTAGTGATGGACAACTACTGATCAATAATTATCGACTACTTGTGAGTATCAATAAATATAAAGTATATGATAATTTAATGATTGAATATGTGATTATATTATAAATTATTGGCCACTTGTGAGTATCAATAAATATTATGTGATGTTTTAACCATTGAATATGCAATTATATTATAAATTAATACAAAATAATTATTTTTATATTTTAATTATATGAAATATGAATGTATATAATGATAAACATAAAATTAATACTAAAAAAAATCTAAACAACAACTTTTATATTATAAATGTTAAAAAAATTGAATCTTAATTTTTAGTTATATTTTTTAAATATTGAATATTAATTTTCAAATTTAAACGTTAAATACTAACATTTATCAAATACTTTTTTTCAACATTTGAGTGTTTAATAGTTGAACTCTATAAAACAAATGCCGAAACAAACAAACACTTAATTATATATATTAATTGAGATTTTTTTATACTGAAATTTTTTATGAGGCATCAGAGATAAATAGGTGGATACTCAATTATGAAATTTACTTATATTCATAGTAACAATAATTACAGCAAAAAGTTTAACACTATTATTTTTTAAAAAATAATATGTTAATAAACTAATAAATACATGTGCAACGCAAATGTTTTAAAAAATTTACTAGCCTAGTACGTAACAGGTCAATGTGTCATTAAGAGTGAGGATAAATCGATTTAAATAAAAAAAAAATTGATCAAACTGTATCGATTTAATTTTTTAAATTTGGTTTAAATATAAGTCTAATTTAATTTGATTTTTTTAATAAAAATTTTAGTGAATTTCATTTTGCTTTTTAATTAAAAATTATACTTTAATCAAATTGAATTGAATTTGCTTTAACTCAAACTCAAACAGATTAAGTGGATATTAAATTAAATCAAGATGCAATTCAAACATATTTAAAATTTATTATTTATATTAAAACATATCGAAATCTATACAAAATTATCATTTATTTAAAATATTAAAATATATTATAAAAATTATTATTTATATTAAATATTTAAAAATTATTTTTAAAAAATTTGATTCGAACCAAATCGAACTAAATCAAATTAATTTAGTAATCATATAAATATGATTCGAACCAAAACATTTAAATATGATTTTGATAGTAATCATAACTATATTAAACTTTTTTACTTTAATTTTTAAATATATGTTATTATTATCAATTATTTATTTATTTATAATATTTATTTATTTTTCATTATTATTCGATCAAATTTTTATAGCATAAAAAATCCAAACATGATTTAAAAAGACAGTTTCTGGTCACATCGTTCTAACTAAACCACCGCCACCAATAATAATAATAACAACATAAGATGTGGCTAAATTGAAATAATATTAGGCCAAAGCTCTACTATAAAAAGGAGTCTGCCTCCAAGTCTGCATCACGAGAAACCAATCATCTACTACTACCCAAAAAAATCCCATCCAAAGTTACAAAAAAAGAAGAAAAAAGGCCATGGACTACGAAATCTTGGGTTTAGTTCTAGCAATGTTATTATGGGCCGCATGGGCGTTGAAGACTGAGCGTTGCCACCGTCGCATGGAACAACAAGGTCAACTAACACTACCACCAGGGCCAAGAAAGTGGCCAGTAGTAGGCAACTTGTTCCAACTCGAACGCACTTCTCCCCAAGAGTCATTTGCTAATCTTGCACGCACCTACGGTCCAATCATGACCCTCTGGCTCGGCTCTATGTGTACTATAGTAATCTCATCGGCCGATGCCGCTCGTGTTATGTTCAAGAAGCACGACGTAGCATTAGCAGGAAGAAAACTATACGAGTCAATGAAAGGTCGCGAAGGAAATGAAGGGTCTATGATAACAGCTCAATATGGACCCTATTGGCGCATGCTCAGACGTATATGCACCACGGAATTCTTCGTGACAAGCCGCCTAGACGCGACACGAAAGGTTCGAAGTAGGTGCCTCGATGACATGGTTAGATTTATAAAAGAATCAGGTGGAAATGGAGGTAACGCTATAGATGTTGGAAGGTTTGTTTTCTTGATGGCGTTTAATCTCATAGGAAATTTGATGTTTTCTAAAGATTTGTTGGACCCAAAATCGGAAAGAGGCGCAAAGTTCTTTTACCATGCAAGAACGGTGATGGAATTGACAGGAAAACCGAACGTGGCCGATTACTTGCCATTTCTAAGATGGATTGATCCGCAAGGTATAAGGAGGAATACACAGTTGCATGCAGAAAGTGCGTTTGAGATTGCTGGGGAGTTCATTAAGGAGAGATTAATGGAGATGAAAGTGGAAGAAAAGAGTAGTAGTAATGTTGCTGTTGATGAAGACAAGAGGAAGGATTTCTTGGATGTGCTTTTGGAGTTTCGTGGCGATGGTGCGGAGGAGCCGTCTAGGTTTAATTCAAGAACCATCAACGTTATCGTCTTTGTAAGTATTACTTTCCTTTATTTAAAATTTTTTTTTCTTTATTTAAAAAAAATTATTGCTCTAATAATTTTAGTTAACTATGTAACAATTCTTAATGTTAAAGAGGGGAATTTTACATATTGCTATGTTCGAAGCCGATGTTGCTTAGTTATAGCTTCTCTTGCTTAGCCAGCAAAAAGCAACAGCCACAGCGCAGTAGAACAGCAGAAAAGAAATCTGACATATTCTTTGAGATCTGTAAACTATAATGCTTTGAGGCTTAATGAGCTATAGGCTACAGAATATTTTTCATTATTTAATTAATAAGATCTCCACTTCCCTTTAAATAAATGCAAGATGACGAATCAAACTAATCTCGATTAGCTTAATTATTATAAATATATTATATATTTATGATTTCAAGAACATACTATATGTAGAAAGATATATTTTTGTCCCTTTTGATATTTTATGATGTTATTTGAATTATGGACTCATTTTTTTCTTCCAAAAGTCATTCTAAGATCCAATATTCAATTACAGATATCAAGATATTTAATTATTACAAGATACTATTTAAAATATCAAAATTAAGATTAATATAAATCAATCAAATGATGATGAGTATGTTAGAAAATATTAATAAGTGATTATTCTTAGCATTTTTGTAGTTAAAAAGCTTTAAACCAAACTAAAATTCATTTAAAAAGGGAATTGGGCTATCAAACCATTGCAATACAGTAGATTGGAGGTTGAAATCATTAAATTGATGTATATATAATTAATCTTGATTTCAAATTTAATTTTAGAGAAATTTTTATCACTTATTTAGTAATTGTATTGCCACTATAATATTTTTGATAAGCAATAATATAATATTATTTTATTTTATCGTATAATAAGTAAACTAATAATTAAATATTTAATTTTTTATTAAAAAAGTATTTAATTCTCTTGATTAATAAAAAATGTAAAAAAAATTAACAATATACAAAGTTTTTTACATAAAAATAATTTTAAAAGTTAACAATATAGAAAGTTTTTTTTACATTGATCCTTTTCAAAACTTTATAAAATAAGTATTCAATTTTTTATATAATAAACAAAATTAAAAAAATAAAAAAATAAAAATGACAAATAAAAAAATAGAACTGCGAATTTTTTTATTGAAAAGTTATATTTTTTTTAAAATTTATTATACTAATTCAATTATAATTTTTATTTTTATTATTTTATTTACTTAAAATTAGATAATATTTTATAAAATATTATATTATAATTTAATTATTAATAATTTATTTTAAACATAAATATTAAATTTATTTAATTTTTTTTATAATCATACTGCACAATACACAAATGCAAAACTAGTTAAATCTATAGGAAATGCTAGATATAATGAGGAGTTATGATCAATATTATCACCTCTCAACCAGTATGTTTGAAAGTGAACACTGTAATGTTTTTTGTGATATTATATTACGATGTCATAATTAATCTAATTTTCAAGATTTAGATAATAATTTCACTAATATGTATAATTATTTATTATTTTAAATAATTTTTAACTTTATAGTATTAGATAAATAATTGATAAATTATACACGTAGTTTAAAGTTTTACACAACAACAACACATTGTAACAACACTTAGAACTCACAATGAATTTTTTCAATATAATTATAAATAAATTTAAAAAGTGAATGAAAGTAATAAGTTTATTAATATTATGTATCTGCAAAATTAATATCAAACACGTTTTAATAAAATATTATTGTTTTTTGAATATTCAGATTAAACGAATATAATAATAAAAAGTGAATAAAATAGATCAAAAAGTTAATTGAAGCAAATACTGAAATTAATTAACAAATGATAATATTATGTGGTTATTTTCAATATTTTTGAAATCAGGTTAGTGACTAAATTGATCATTTGGTTAGTTCTCTAATCAGCTGATTCGACTAGTTTAATAACAAATTTTCAAATTTTTTTGAAAAACATATATAAATAATATTTTAAAAATAAAACCGTATAATATGATAAAATAATAGTATAATTGTATAGGTTCTTTGATATTTAAATTTTAAGTAAAACAACATAAATTTTAAAATTTTTATAAAACTTTGTAATTTGAGGTTGAATTGGTTTGATTTGATTTTCTTTTTATTTTAATCAGTTTTTTTATTTTGACCTTTTTTAGTTAACTATTTTTTATTCTTTATCAAATCAGATTGTTAACTAATTTTCAATTTTATCAATCTAATCAGTCAATGAGATTTGATTTTAAAAACATTGATTATTTTTGCAAGGATAGAACATCATTTGACTTTTGAATTTGAATCCATTTATTGATTAGAAAAATATCTTGGAACAATTTGTAATTATCCTTAAATATATCATCTAATACTTCATATATCGTTGACACATTAATACAATCAATTGTAGTGAGCTAACTCTCTGTTATGTTCATGCTCTAAAGGGCTGCACCTAGGAGCCTGTTAAATTTAGTAACTCCTTTCCCTCTAAATATTTCCTATGTACCAAAAATTAAAGAATGGATGCATGTCTATATTGATGATGAAATTCTTTTCGTCAAAATTTCTTTTTAAATCCAAATTACCATAAAAATAAATAACTAATTAACCAAGTTTTACTTGCAATCCATGGATAAAAGGAATCTATTGATGATGATAAACTCTTTCCTTTTCTTTTCGGTTTTTTTTTTGGGTTGGGGGGGTATGGTTTGGCAGGAGATGTTTACTGCAGGAACGGATACAACCACAAGCACAATAGAGTGGGCAATGGCTGAACTTCTACACAATCCAAAAGAACTAAACAAAGTTCAAGAAGAGATAAGAAACACTATCGGTCCCAACAACAAAATCCAAGAGAAGGACATTGACAACTTTCCATACTTAAAAGCAGTCATCAAAGAAACACTAAGACTTCACCCTCCTCTCCCTTTCTTAGTCCCACACATGGCCACGGACCCTTGTAACTTGTTAGGCTACTACATCCCTAAAGATGCACAAGTCCTTGTAAACATTTGGGCAATAGGAAGGGATCCAAAGATATGGAAAGACCCTCTAGTTTTCAAGCCAGAGAGGTTTCTTGAACCAAACATGGTGGACTATAAAGGGCATCATTTTGAGTTCATCCCTTTTGGTTCTGGTCGTAGAATGTGCCCTGCAATGCCTCTTGCTTCTCGTGTACTACCATTGGCTTTAGGGTCCCTTCTGTATTCCTTTGATTGGGTTTTGGCTGATGGGATCAAGTCTGAGGACATGGATATGTCTGAAAGAACAGGGATTACTATTAGAAAATCTGTTCCCTTGAAGGTATTACCAGTGCCTTACAAAGGATAGAAGAATATCCTAGACCTTTATCAACATCTATTACATCGCATGTATCAACATAAGAATGGAGTCTTCTTTTATATATATATATATAATATATACAGCAAGTTTCCATTTATGTGACTGTTGATGACATATTAAATATGTACACATATCATGAAGGTTGAAACTATATATGAAATGTCTACAATATTATCTACACAACAGAATTACAGAATTATCAGTCAATTGCTCATTGCACATGTAAGTATAATTTTGCCAGAAAGTGTATCTTTGTGATAAGAAGGAAATCTTTGATTTCTTATTCATCATTATGAGGAGATTATTATATAAATAAAATAAAATTTAAACCATTAAACCTTCTGTGAATTAAAAAATTAAATCAATTAGTTGCTGACTATTGGGTGGGGGGGGAGCAAAGACAATTAAATGGGTCTGTTTCTCAACATTAAATGTTAGACTTCCTGCACCTCGTCGATAATGTAAAAGGCAACAATGGTATTTAGTCAAGCCTTGAAGTTTTTGTAGAAACCACCAATAGAGGCACAAGCTGAAAACAAAAAACATTGAAGTAGATATAGGTGATATTGTCAGATTTAGGTGTTAAAACCAGAACAAATTAATGTGCTAAGGCTACTTTTCCAAAATGACCAAAAAATAAAATGATGATGACATATCGTGTGGGATCAACTTGACCTAAATCATGGTTTAGGATAATTAAACCTGTCACATCTCCAAATTCTCTCACATGAAATATGGCTGGCAGCGGCATTGACATCCTATTCATTGTGCAATTAATTTTTTAAAAAAAATCTACTAAATAATTCTATGATTAATCCAAATCATTTGTTAATGACCTTAATAAAGATTTACTTATGTATTTTAGTCTATGAAAAATTATCTATTCAGCACTGTCGCTTTCATTAGGTTGCCCATGCAAGGTCCCTTGGAGTCAACAGTAAAAAATCAATTTACTAGTTCGGTATATAATATATACTCTAGCTAACAAAGTAACTAATACTTTAAAATACTTTTCCAAATGCCTAATTTCTGGGTTAACTAATATCTATTGAAATTAAAATATTTAGCAGAAAATGCAAAAAAAAAAAATAAAAAAAAAATCAAAGTGATTATTAAATTCCAAATAATAATTTGGCAAAAATAATAAGAATGTGGTCCTCAATAGTCGATATGAATAGACATGCCGAAGGGAATATTAGGCTTCCTTCATGAGTAATTTAGTATTCTTCCTTTGTTGCGTTGTATTTCCTCAATTATTTATATATTGTGATTACTCTTCTTTTTGTTCTATTCCTTGGAGTATTTGTAATTAAATTTTGGTATTATATAAGAGTAATACTTATATCAATAGAATTATGAATTTCAATTTCAATAGAAAAATAACATAAAAATGAAATTTATTTCATGTAAAATAAGATTATTAAGAGGAAGATCTTAATCTATGTTTAGCATATGTTATTACATAATTTTTATTCTAATTTGGTTTCCAAGAAAAAACATATGTTCACTGATTTATTCATTGATTAGTTAAGTCCTAATTATTAACTCACGTGGCCTTGCGAAAGGTGCTTTTGCTTTGAACACAGATATCTCTTTTGCTTGTCTTGCAGAATTAAGGGCGGTTATTTTTACGATTAAGAAGATTTGGGAGAATGGATAGTATGGTAGAATTTTTACTTGGGTTAATATTAATTATTAATTTATTTTAATTTTTTATAAAATGAACTGAATAATATAGTTTATTGATTAATGAGTAAATCGAATTAAAATATGATTAAATTGGTTGTGTGCTTATGACACCTTTAGTGAGCCGATATGAAAGACGGTCATGTATAGACTTAATTTAACATGGACCTATGATGAATGTGTCTGTTAAATTCATTATAAATAAGATAAGTCTCATATTCTGTCTTCTAACCCTAACCCTAACCGTTACACCCATTCGTAGCCGTCTTAAGAGAAAGTCAAAAAGTGGAAGATTTAGCCCTCGATTTTCATTTTTCTGATCTATTTCTTATGTGTAATTTTAGTGGTTAAAATTATGGCTCAAAACAATTTCAAATCTAACGAGCAAATAGGTATGAAATTCGTTTCCGCTTAACTATTGATTGGTGTTCTAAATTAATGTACTAGATCTTGAATAAATTCTTATATGTGGTATTAAAGCCTAAGATTGTACATGATTTAGAACCCTAAATATTTTGTATTGATAATTAAATTATGGGTCTATTTACTTGTTTTATCCGAAGAAGGGATTAATTAATAAAAATTAATTGCTCATTATTTTTCATAAATCTTTCTTGGCGTGAAAATCATGAATTGTTTGTTGCTTTTCGTTGAGTTTGGATCAACAAATTTGTGCAATTTTTTTCTCTTTTGTCTTTTCTCCTTATATGGCTTCGGTACTCATCCATTTCAATTTTTTTTTTAATGTTCACCATGGTATGCTTTTTTTTTTTTTTATTTCAATGATTATTAATATATATATATATATATATATATATATTTGGGTGGTTTATATATAGTTAATTGCCAATTTATAATTTAGTGATATTAGATTTGTAATAAAATAAATAAATAAATAATAAATATTTGATTTGTATATATATGAGATAATAATCATGTATTTAAAATTAAAGTATATAGTGTTTTGTACCTTATATAGGTTTGATGTATATATTTGCGTTAGGTATTGATTTTAATTGGGCTTTTATTAATCTCTAATTAAAAATAATTTTATGGGTTGATATGAGTGTTACCACCAAAATGAAACATCCATTGAAATTCGTAGAGTTATTTTTAATTTTTGTGAAGAGATAATTCTAAATTAAAGTATATAATAACCTACCTAAAGGAGGTTATTAAATGTATTGATTTTGGGAGTGAGTGTTGAAATGAAGCTATTTGTGTTAAAAGTTGCATTAGTCTAAAGAGTTTGTCTTCCCAAAGGGGATAGATTTCTCAAAAACTAATGTAATCTCGATTGTGTGTTTCAGAACTAGAAATTCTATTACATGTGCATATTTTGTCTAAAGGGGAATATGTAGTGATGCCAAAAATTTTTAAATTGTGTAAATTATAACTTTAATTTTGTACATAGCCCAATTCTAATACATGCTTTTGTTTTGTCTCAAACAGTCTTCTTTAGTCTCAACAATAGTACTGCGACTGTTGAACTCTTGACTAGCACAAATTTTAAGAGGTGGAAAGTATAAATTCAGTTTGTTTTGAAAATGGGTGAGATAAATTATGCCTTTTATGAAGTTGAGCTTGCTAAACCTACCCATGAAAGCAATATCAAGTTAAAGGAATTACATGCTAAGTGGGAGAGATCAAATCGTGTTAGTCTTATGGCCATGAGAAAAACTATTCCTGAATACCTTAAGAGTAGTTTGTCCATTATTGTTACTGCCAAAGTTTTTCTTGCTGCTATAGAAGATAGGTATTTCGTATTTGATAAGGCTAAGACTGGGATCCTTATGAGTCGGTTAACCAGTACGAAATACAACCATAGTGGGAGTGTGAGAGATTATATTCTAAATATGGTTCACCTTTAAACCAAACTTAGGGGTCTTAAACTTGAGATTTCTGATAAATTCATAGTTCATTAAACCCTAACACTTTGCCTCCTGAATTTAGCCAAATCAAGACTGCTTATAACACTCAAAACACTACCTGGACCATTAATGACCTTATAACCAAATGTCATGCTGAGAAAAAGAAAATTAATAAAAAGAAGGGCGAGGTTGTCATGTTAGTGATATAACCTAAGGGTGATCCTAAAAAGGATAAGGGTAAGTCTAAACTTAATTATTATGCTCTTAAGAAGAATCAAAATTTTAAAAGGCA
This sequence comes from Omphalea diandra, assembly GCA_949677035.1. Lineage (NCBI taxonomy): Eukaryota > Viridiplantae > Streptophyta > Magnoliopsida > Malpighiales > Euphorbiaceae > Omphalea > Omphalea diandra. Next base: position 16,484 of record CATIWR010225993.1, on the reverse strand, counting down.
CGGTAGAAGTCAGACCAAAAAGGTAGGCGATTCTGGAATTATCCACAAGAGTAAGGTGAAATGTTTCTTTTGTCATAAAGAAGGTCATAAGAGAAAGGATTGTTATAAATTCACAGCTTCGCTAAAGCAGAAAGAAGAATAAGGTATTGATTTGGCTTATGTTTGCTTTGAATCTTATATAGTTGATGTACCACCAAACTTTTGGTGGCTTGATAGTGGTGCAACTGTTCATGTTGCTATTACCTTATAAAGGTTCACAAGCAAATAAAAACCAGGTGAAAGAGAGTCCAAGCTTAGAGTTGGGAGTAATTTAGAGATAGATGTTGAGCAAGTTAGAGTAGTTAGGTTAATACTAAAGTCTGAATTTTGTCTCATTTTGGAGAACACCTTTTATGTTCCATCTTTTAGGAGAAACTTGGTTTCTATTTCTGTTTTAGATAAGATTGGATATCATTTTGCTATTGGTAATGGAAGAGCTAATATGTTTTTAGACTCTACATTGATTGGTGAATGTGTTTTATTCGATAATTTATATAGACTGTGTTTGAATGCTGCTAGTGATTATGGACCTTCTTGTGAAATTGATGTTGTGACTAAACGATCCTTAATTAAAGAAAAATCCTTTTCATTGTGGCACAAATATTTAGGTCATATATTTAGAGAAAAAATTGAAAGACTATTGACAAATGCCATTTTTCCTTCTCTTGATTTTGAGGATCTAGATATTTGTGTGGACTACATAATAGATAAATTGACTAAGACTAAAAAGAAAGGTACTAATAGAAGTTTAAATCTTCTAGAGATTATTCACACTGACATTAGTAGATCTCATTCAACTACTATTTATGGCAATAAATATTTTATTACGTTCATTGATAACTTTTCGCATTATGTCTATTTATACTTGACAAAAGAGAAATCCGATGCCCCTGAGATGTTCAAAATTTTCAAAACTGAGGTTGAAAAATTATTTGAAAAAGTCATTAAAATTGTGAGGTCTAACCATGGGGATGAATATTATGGCAAATATGATGAGATTATGCAACATATGAGATCGTTTGTCAAATATTTGCAAGAGTGTGGAATAGTTGCCTAATATATCATGCCTGGTGGTCCTGAACAAAATGGTGTCGCTGAAAGGCATAATCGTACTTTGGAGGATATGATGAGAAGGTCTAACTTACCTGAATTCTTATGGGGTGAAACAATTAAAATTACCTTTTATATTTTAAACCGTGTCCCTAGTAAATCTATACCTAAAACACCTTTTGAGTTGTGGACTGGTAGAAAATCTAGTTTAAACCATTTTCGTGTTTGAGGTTGTCCTATTGAGGTTAAAATATATAACCTAAATGAAAAAAAGACTGACCCTAAAACTACTTATTGTTACTTTATTGGGTACCCAACCCATTCTAAAAAATACAGGTTCTATTGTCCTACACGTGGCATAATGATTGTAGAGTCTATGACTACAAAATTTTTAGAGATGGATATTACTGATCTAGACATTTCTCAACCACCTATTCATGTTGTACAAAGTGAAATTGTAACCATTCTTTTACCTTCATCTTATGAAAAGATTACAAGGGTTCTCGTTCAAGTAGGTGGTGATGGTAAGGGTGTTGTTGATTTTTCTCCTCCTATTAAGAATCGTCTAGAGCCTGTTGTAGTTAAAGCATTACCTATTAGAAGGTCTATCAGGGTGAGAAGTTAAGCAATTCCAGATGATTATCAGGTTTATCTTGGTGAAGGTGATTGTCATTATTGATCCTATATCTTATGATGAGGTTGTTAATAGTGTTCATTCTGATTTGTAGATTGAAGCTATGAAAGATGAGATGACATTAATGAGTTATAATGGAGTTTGAAAACTAGTGAAACTTCCTTCTAATCATAAACCCATAGGTTGGAAATGAGTATTCAAAACTAAAAAGGATTCTAAAGGAAAGGTTGAGAAATTTAATGCCCGATTGGTTGCTAAGGGGTTTACACAATGTGAGGGTATGGATTATAATGATAATTTTTTTTCTTGTTTCCTCTAAAGATTCCTTTAAAATAATTATGCCCTTAATTGCTCACTTTGATTTAGAGTTGCATCAAATAGATGTCAAGACGATATTCTTGAATGATGATTTGGGTGAGAAAGTTTACATGGTACAACCTAAGGATTTTAAGGAAAGTGGTAAAGAACACTTGGTTTGAAAGCTGGAGAAATCTATATATGTTCTCAAACATGCTTCTCGTCAATGATATCTCAAATTTGATGAGGTAGTTACTTCACTTGATTTCACAGATAACAAGATAGATTAATGTATTTACCATAAGATCAATGAGAGTAAATTTATATTTCTTGTTCTCTATGTTGATGATATTTTGTTGGCTACTAATGACATAGGGATGATTTGTAAGACTAAGCAGTTACTCTCTAGGACTTTTGGTATGAAAGATCTTAGAAAGACATCTTTTGTCTTGGGTATTGAGATTTGTCTTGATCGATCTTGTCATTTATTGGGTCTTTCTCAAAGGGCCTATATTGATCGTGTGCTCAGTAGATTCAATATGCAATCTTGCAAAGATGGTGATACTTCTGTTGTGAAATGAGATAAATTTAATAAGGAGTAATGCCCTAAAAGTGATATAGAGAAACAAACTATAAATAATATTCCTTATGTCAGTGCTGTTGGTAGCTTGATGTATGCCCAAATGTGTACAAGACCAAATATTGCATACATTGTTAGTGTTCTTGGTCGATATCTTTCTAATCTTGGGTGGGATCATTGGGTAGTCACTAAGAAAGTAATGAGATATTTGGAAAAGATGAAGGATTATATGTTGGTTTATAGGTGGGTGGATGATCTTGAAGTAGTAAGGTATTCAAACTCTGATTTTGCTGGTGTCAAGCTGATATGAAGTCCACTTTGGGTAATATTTTTATGCTCGCTGGTGGTACTGTTTCATGGAAGAGTGTTAAACAAACACTTACAACTTCTTCTACTATGCAAGCTGAGTTTGTTGCTTGTTATGGTGCTAGTACACAAACTATATATGTTTAAGAATTTTATTTCTGGGTTGCTTGTGGTCGATTTTATTGCTAGGCCACTTTGAATCTCTTGTGATAGTAATGCTACTGTGTTCTTTTCTAAGAACAATAAGAGTTCAAGTGGTTTTAAATATATGAAGATTAAATATCTTATAGTAAAAAATTTAGTGAAGAAAGGAGATATTGAGATTTAGTACATTAGTACTGCTTTGATGTTAGCTGATCCTCTAACTAAAAGACTTAGACGCATAATTTTCAAGAAACACGTTAATAATATGGGTGTTATAGAGTTTTTAATATGTTTAGTTTGTGTGAGTTTTGTGCTTGTAATTGAAAGTCTAAGTTAAATAATTTCGCTACATTGCTTATTCATATATATTTGTTTATATAAGTTAAGTACTTTTTAGTTGTTTGTTATGCTTATGTGCACATCTAATAGATATATATAACATGCCATGAGTTATGTGTGATATGCTTAAGATTAATGTAATTATCTTAAGTTATATTAATTAGTTTCCAATTGTGTTTCTAGAAATAAAGACTAAGACATATATTGTGTATATTTTCAAAATCAAAACAAAATTCTTATTGCAAAGTCTTTAGAGTTTCTCTTGCTCGTTTAAGCATGAGCAAAATAGAAATATTTGGAGGACTGATAATGAAAATAGTGTATTGATCACATGTGAGTGCTATTTTATAGTTACACTGCCATATCATAATTTAGGTCGGTTAAGTTATCAATATTTGTGACTATGGATTGATATTATGTCAATAGGGGACATAATTACTGCCGTGATCTGATATTGATACTTTAATGTGGATAAGATTATGTTTAAGGTGTCATTTTATCAATAAACTATATGTTTTCTAAAATTTTGTAGCCACATTTAAGTTTAATCTAGGTCGGTAAAGTTATCAATATTTGTGACTATGGATTGATATTATGTCAATAAGGGACATAATTACTGCCATGATCTGATATTGATAATTTAATGTGGACAAGATTATGTTTAAGGTGTCATTTTATCAATAAACTATATGTTTTCTAAAATTTTGTAGCCACATTTGAGTTTAAAGTATTTAGTCCAAGAGTCGTTTTCAAAAATATTTTTTTCATAAAACATAAAAACCCCATGATTAATATTGCCTAAGTGGGAAAATATTAAAATTTTTATGTGGACTAATATTAATTATTAGTTTTTTTTAATTTTTTATAAAACAGACTAAATAATATAGTTTATTGATTAATAGGTAAGCCCAATTAAATTGTGATAATATGAGTTATGAGTTTATGACATTTTTAGTGGGCCGATATGGAAGACAATCATGTGTAGGCTTAACTTAATATGAACCTGTGATGAGTGAGCTTGTTAAATTAATTATAAATAGGCTAAGTTCCATCTCACGCCTTATAACTCTAACCCTAGCTGCTACACTCATTTGTAGTCATCTTGAAAGAAGGTCAAGAAGATGAAAACTTAGCTCTCGATTTTCATTCTTCTGATATATTTCTTTTGTGTTTAATTTCAGTGGTTGAAATTATGACTCAAAATAATTTTGAAACTAATACGCAAATAGATACAAAATTTGTTTCTACTTAACTATTGATTGATGTTATAAATTCATGTACTAGATCCTGAATAAATTCTTACATAGCATACCATTTAGTTAGAATGTGATTCTAGTTATGTGGTACATTTGGTTAAAAATAAATCTATGACCATCCCATGGGAAGTCAAATAAGAATGGTCATCTTAGCGTTTATACCAGCTCAATAATATGCACTATTTTACTTTCCATATTTTTCGTGTAGGGAATTGAGTTGCAGATGAGGGTGTAACCGGTATATCGCTAATACCGAAATCGTCATTTTTCACAATACCGCGCAATACCAACATTGTTAAAGTATAAAACTAATACCGATACTGTTAAAGATGAAAAACTGCAAAAATCGATATCGTTAAAATTATGCGGTATTGGCGGTATTACTGATACCGACACCGAAAAAATATAGCAAAATTTTTATTTAATTTTATCTAATCTTTTATGTTTTATTGATGTTGATTATATTCCAATAAGTATGCAGTTAAAAAAAATCCATTATATAAAAATGGACTTAATAACAATACAAAAAATCCATATATTATGTTAGTAATCCTTAAATTCTAATGCCAAACACATTAAATTATATAGCCTACATCAAGAAAAAAAAAACATCTCCACAATAACAATATAAATCAAAATGCAAGGTATCTTCAAGAATCCATCATTTAACCAATAAAATGAGAAAGAAAGAAGAAAAAAGCAAGCATCTAAAAGTTCCATGTGATGTCAACCTAGATTGCGAAGTCTTCTCTTACATAACCAAATTCTGCAAACATAGAAAAACATCAAAAGAAAATGTTGAGCAAATATACAAAATAAGATACAAAATTCCAGCAAATATAATACAATAAATATGCAAAAATTTTAGCAAATATAAGATAAATTTCACAAATTCACATTATAATACATTAATATATACCTAAATTTTAGCAAATATATATCCCAAATTTTAAATTTCAGCAAAAATATACACCAAATTCTAGCAAATATATAAATATATATCCTAAATTTCAGCAAATATTTATTATAAACTCATCAAGAAATAAAAACTAAAAAGATGGAACAATTGAAAAATGATAGAGAATATATAATTATCATTCTTTATTATAACAGTAACATTTACCTTCATCCTCATCAAAGTAGCATAATCAATCAATTTTAAGACCTAAAATTGCTGCAAAAAATAAAAAAATAACAGATGTTATATCTCAAGTAATCAATGGTTCAAATAATATAAGAAAATAAAAATTATAATTGAAAAGTATAGAGAATAAAGAAGTACCATTTTCCATTTGCTCTAAATCCTCTAAATCCTCCTCCACAGTCTTGAAAGTTCTTGATGATCGCAACCAGTCTTGGCAACATATTAAAATTTCAGCAATTTTAGGAGTTAAAGAACTCCTAAATGCATCAAGTACCCTCCCACCCATGCTAAAAGCCGATTCTGAAGCTACTGTGGAAATAGGAATAGCCAATATATCACGTGTCATATGAGATAAAATTGGAAACCTAGGCCCATTCAGCGTCCACCATCCTAATATATCAAAGTCTTCCTTCTCTTCACTTTCTTGCTCTTCATTTGAATATTTATTTAATTCTGACTTGGATAAAGAGTCACCACTTTTATTTTTAATCCTTCTAAACTTTGATTGCATACTCCGCTTCATATTTTGTGTTTGATCATCACTTGAAATTTCTTCACTTATAGTTAATATTTGAGAACTTGAGTCACTAATGCAATAAAAATTTTCAACCCTGTGCAATCTAGAATATTCATTAAACAAATCATATGTGGCATCTCTCACACTCTTGACTAATTTATCTTTACTATCATCCACATGCATCTCTTTTATCCCAAATTCAACATACTCAAGTTTAAATCTAGGATCAAGGACTACCGCAATGAAAATGAGTTTGTTAATTTTTTCAATGTCCCCAACAATAATTATCATTCTTAGTTTTCATCTTTTTTGCCATGCCATTCAACTCTACATCATCACTTTGTACCGATTCATTTAAGAGACAATGGACAAAACTTATCTCATGAAAAAAATAAATTTGAAGTGACATATAAAGAACCAAAAATCTTACGGTAAGATTATAAAAGTGTTGCAAGAAAGTCACCATCCTTCTAATACTCCCCCAATCTGCAACTCTATGAGGACCAATGTTATTTTCGTTATTTTCTCCATCTCCTGTTAAGAGTTCAATTCCAAACAAAGGATCCATATCTTCATATGTCTTAAATGTTCTCTCAAATTTTTGGGTTGTGTCCAACATTTTATACGTGCTATTCCATCTAGTTGAGACATCCAAACACAATAAACTTTTAGAGTTGATTTTTTCTATCTCAACACACTCCTTGAATTTGACTAATGTAGCAGGTGATTGTCTAATATATCTAACTGCAGCTCTAACTTTTTGGACAGAAATGTTAATTTCCTTCAACCTATCATTCATAACTAAATTAATTATATGTGCAATGCATCGCATATGTAAGTGATCACAACTCATGATATTAGTACCCTAATGCTTTATTTTTTCTTTCAAGTACCCAATAGCTACATCATTAGAACTAGCATTATCAACTGTTATTGCCCCAATTTTATCAATCCCCCAATCACTCAAACACTTCTCAATAGTTTTCCCTATCTCTTTACCCTTATGTGAGACAATTGGACAAAAGTTTATCACATTTTTGCATAAATTCTAATTATTATCGACATAATGGACAGTGAGACACATATAATTGATTCATTGCAAGCTTGTCCAAGTATCAATTGTTATAATTACTCTTCCAACCAGATTTTTAACAAGCTTCTTCAAATTATTTTTTTTATCATAGAAAGACCATAACAATCTTTGCTTATTGTAACTCTAGATGGGATAACAAATTTTGGACATGCAACTGCTTTGACCTCTTTAAACCCATCTCCTTTTACAAATCTAAAAGTAAGTTCATCAATTACAATAATGCGAGCTAAATCTTCCCTAACTTCATCTTGATCAAACTTAGTAGTTCTACTACTAATAGAATCCCCACTTTCAAAGCTCGAAGACGTTTGCACATTGATTACATTTTGATTTGTTCCATCAACTTCTTTAGGTACATAAGAACATATTCTATAATGACTTCTAATTGAACTTGTCCTATTTACTTTAGGGTCTGTACTCATAACATCACCACAATATATACATTTAGCTTTGATCTTACCATTGCTTTCAATCCTCTTAAAGTGATCCTAAGTATGTGATGTTAACTTTCTTTTTTCCCCCAATTTTTGAGGCAATGGGGGAAGCTTGGAATGATCTTCTTGGTTGGTATAATCCACTGAATTAGTAGCTGTAGCAGCCTATTTATGACAATCATACAAAATTATGATCAGTAAAATTTAAACCTACCAATAATAAAACAAGTTCATAGAAGCACTTATCTCCAAATTAGAAACACATGTTGGACCATTCCTTATGAAGGTCTACAAATGTCCATAAGAATATAAAGATCCAACACACAAGCCAAAGGCAGCCATGCTCAAAACAACTATAACGAGTAAGGGAACTAGAGCAATCTATTCATTCATAAGATATTAAATTCAATATCTAGGCAATTGACAAAACAAAATATGTCCTTGCAAAACTCATAACCTTTGTGAACTGATAATCAACCACAAAAAGCCATATAAAAATGCCTCTGGAAAATCAGACCAGGTTTTCTTTCTTCTTTTATTGATTAGATTTTTAGGGTCATATTGTTTGAATAGTAAGCTGTCTTCTACAGCTCGATAAATTTGAAACACAAGATGAGTAGCTATCACCAAGAAGAAAGTCATCAACTTTAATTTTATCAATTATGCTTTTAGTTCCATTTAACAAATGAAGCCAACATATGAATACAACATAACAACTCAATGACATATTAAACACATATTAAACCCCAAACAGTGCCAGTAGTTAATAGTGTAAATAAGTGCAGATAACGATGAAAATTAAGTGTAAATAAGTGTAAATAATAGCAACTCAATGACATATTAAACACATATTAAACCCCATGTAAATAACGACGAAAATTAAACGTGTAAATAAGTGAAAATTATTTATCAAGTTAAATACATATTAAACCCTAAACGGTGCCAATAGTTAATACATATTAAACCTTTCATTTAATCAAACATGTTCATCAAGTTATTACGGACAAAATTAAAAGTGTAAATAAGTGAAAATTATTCAAAAGTTATATCTAACGAGCAATCACTTACTTGGTTAGAATCAAAAGCCTCCATTCTAGACATCGGTAATCGTTGATGGCAATGACGAAGAAGAAACGGTGACTGAAGAAGAAGAGAGGAAAGGAACGACAAAGAGGAAGAGAGGAGAGAGGACGACAACTGACAGTGCATGCTTCTGCTAGACAATACCTAAATCGTTCCAATAAAATGCACCATTTCGTTCCAACAAAATGCACTGTTTCGTTTCAGCAAAATGCATCGTTTCATTCAAACAAAATGCATCATTTCATTATCGGTATACCGACGGTATACCGTTAAACCTTTGCTAATAACCAAAACCAAAACCTAAAAATCTTAAATCTTAATACCAAAATTTTTCTGTGACTCATGGTTTTGGTTTCTATTTGATTTGACGGTTCAGTTTTGGTGGCATATTGTTTAAAAATCGTGAAACTTACACCCCTAATTGTAGATCAGTTGGCCCAAAAAGACACTGCTTTTTCATCGCTGCAATGGTGGCTTACTGCCCCTGATTTTTGTAATCAGTTTTTGAGGACTGTAATGATAGAGAAAATTATCGTTTGTGTTAGTTTGTTTCTGGTTGCTTTGTATATCGGACACTTAGGATTTTTTTTTCCATTTTCTTTTTAATCAATATATATAATTAATTTCAGTTAATTCAACTTTAGATGAGTGCTTGCTCTTTGTCAAGTAATTGTATTAGTAATATAATATTTTGACAAGTGGCAATATAATGTATTTTTATTTTTTTGTGACAAGTAAACTAATAATTAAATATTTAAAAATTAACTAAAAAGAATATAAAAAGTTTAACAATATAAAAAGTTTCTCACATAAAAATAATTTAGAAAATTTAATAATATAAAAGTTTTTCATATAAAAATAATTTAAAAAGTTTAATAAGAAGTTTTTCATATAAAAAATAATTTTAAAAGTTTAATAATAATAAAATTTTTCACTTAAAAACAATTTAAAAACTTTAACAAGTACTACTCTTTTTCCTCGAAAAATTGTACACGGACCACATTAGGTTTTCTCAATTTTTTTAAAAAAAAAATTGAAAATTTCAGATTCAAATTTTATGGAAATGAGATTATCAATAGGTAATTCTCATTTTTGGATGCAAAAGGAAAAAAGAAAAAGAAAAAAAGAAAAGCAAATGTTAAGAAAACCAAATTGGAGGTAGAAAAATTTCACTTGATTTTATGATTTTTTATTATATGACACTTAATTTTATGATTTAATCTAAGCTTAATTTGTTGACTAACTTTGACATTTAAACGCTTAGGGCCGACCATATTATAAGGGTTAAAGTATCAAATAGATGCATAAATTTATTTTTTAGTGATAATAAATCACAAAATAAACTTTTTGTCAAATTTATCCTTTAATTTTTATTATTTCATCAAATTTATCATTGAACAATTTTTTTATATACTATTGTACTCATGTTTAACCTATTTCTCCCTATATATATACTGCAATTGGATGAATGAATATAATTATATGGTCAAAAAATACATTTAAGAGAACCATACTTAGATATACTTCAACAGAAACATAGTTTTCTCTAAAATTTAAAAAGCTTTAAGTCCTAAAATCCCAAAAAATACAGTTTTGCTTTGACACAATAATGTTTTCGTGAAGTAATAATTCTGCTCGTTCATTTACTGTAACATATATAAAGAGAAATATGTTAAATAAGAGTATAATGGTGTGCAAAAGTACTATGTAGGGAGAAATTTGTAGCGTAATAATTCTGCTCGTTCATTCACTAACAGATATAAAAAGAAATGTGTTAAATAAGAGTACAATGATATGCAAAAGTACTGTTTAGGGGGAAAATTTGATGAAAATACAAGTTCAGAGGTAAATTTGATGAAAAAGTTTATTCAAGTTCAATATTATGTTTGGTACTTTGGCCATATTATAAGTATGGATTTGATGGTTGATGGTTTAAATTAGATACATATATCTGACATTCTTGATTACTATGCATCATGCACTCCAAATTAAAACTCACCGTTTCACTTAAAATTTATCCTCTACCACACGTATAACTAGACATCTCCAACTACATATGCTCTTTTACAAGTATCACCGTATAAATCTTTTTTTTTTCTCTTTTTCTTTTTTATTATTTTATTGATTTTTTCTTTTCAGTATTGTAATTAAAATAAAGTGATACAATATTTAACTAATTCAATTCAAATTTTTTATTATTATTTAATGTGAGTTAATTTTAATTTTAAAAATTTATTTTTATATAAAATTAAATAAGTTAAATTTTTTAAAAATAAATGAATATGATAATTTAAAGACTTAATATAAACGCCAAGATCAAAACAAAAAAAACTTATAAATCAACAACAATATACTTTCAATCAAAAAATGCACCTAAAATAATAAGAATGTACCTGAAATAAGAAACAATGTACTTATAGTATAATACTAATATACTTACAATTACAAAATCAATGTATCTCTTTTATAATATTAATATACATTCATATCAAAAGTTATGTGCTGTGATTTCAAATTGATGTACCTGTATTTCTAAATTAATGTACCTATAGCACAATACAAATATACCTAGTTAATATACCGCAACACCACATAAATGTACCTAAATTTTGAACAATGGATCTCAATCAAAACAACAATATACCTAAAGTAATAATAATATTTATAATAAAAATATTTATTAAAAATATTGTTATAATTATAAATTATATTATAATATAAAATATAAAATATTTATATAATATAATATATAAATTATATAACTATAATAATATAATTAAATAGTATAATATAATTTTATATTGAATTAATATAATGTATAAAATTATTGTAAATAAAAATAAATAGAAATTTCATTTATAAAAAAAGAAAAAAAAGTACACTCATTCATTACACACCCATCCCTTGCATGTATCGGACCCCTAATCCATATTATTATATAGATAGGGGGTCCAAGATATAATTGTTGTCTAAATCGCCCTTTCATATAATGCCCATCACCAATTATTCCATTATACGATCATGAAAATAAAAACTGGCCTAAAAGAAGTTTTTTTTACAAAGCAGATGACACTTAGAAAACCTTAGCCCTAGTTGCCTCGAAAAGAACTGACTTAGCATTAGCAGCAGACATCTTCTGGGTCAAGAAGACATTGGCAGCAAGCTTGAACAATTCAGACCAAAAGGTTAGTGGAGAGGATGCGATCTTCAGGTACCTAGGGAGTGTTATAGACGCCCTTTGTGGAGGATAAGAGAAGGACGGAGTCGAGAGTAAGGGCTTGGTGGCAACTAACGAAGAGAAGGTAGGAGATTCAATCGAGGTGTTCAGGATTGATTTGCTTGGATTCGTGGCAGTTGGGGTGGAAATTCGGCTTAAACTAAACTGAACCGATTAAAATCAAAAAATTGAAAATTATATTTTTATAAATCAAACCAAATCAAATATTTAATACCAAATCAAATTAAATCAAAATATTTTGATTTGATTCGATTCAGTTTTCAGTTTGATTTTGGTTATTTTAAATCATTAGACTTTTTTTATTTCTTTACATTTAATTAGACTAAATTTTATTGGATTATTATAAAATTATTTCTTTAAAATTATTATTTCAAAACACAAATTAGGAGAAAAATTCAAAATATTATGTAAAAATAAAATTTCATCTTAAAAATAAAATACAAATTTGAGATCTAGAAATTCATTCCAGTTCAATTTTTTCAAAATTTTTAAACTTGAAAATTGAACCAAACTAAAATAATTGATTATTCAAAAAATGTAAATTGAATCAAATAAATCGAACCAAATTTCTGAATTAGCACAATTCAGTTTGATTTTTTTGACTTGAACCGAATAATGCCCACCGTTAAGAGGCAGTGTTTCTAGTCGAGTGATTTCTAAGGTTGGAGAGGAAGAGAAAAGACATGAGTATAGGTGTGATCGATCAGGAGAGGGAGAGAGAGGATAGAAAACCAAACAAATATCATGTGGGCTCATTTTATTTTATTTTTAATTATTATTAGTATCCGCGAATCTCAATAATAAAATTTAAACAAATCTGATTTTATTTTATCCAAAAATTAGGATGCGTTTGATATCACTGTGGTTTTTCTATTTTTTGTTCTTAGAAAACCAAAAATAGTTTTTAGGTTTTCATTATCTGTTTTCTGAAAATTTTTTTCATTTGTAGTATTGTTTTCTAAAAACTATTTTTTTACATTATTGTTTTAATTAAACTTTACATACATGAACACATAAAATTAAACATTAGACCATATTGTAGTAAGACCATATTATAATAGATAAAAACATAATCTTTTACAAAATTCTAATTGTGACAGTATTGCATGACAAAAATGAACTAACTATTATAATTTTTCCATAGGGATTTTGCTATTCTGTCTTGAGTATTATTCATTTGATGAATTTGACTTGAATTGATACTAATAGTTTCTTGTGTCCCGATAAGTCCGTCTTCACCATTTGATTGTCCATCTTCAAGTGTGATATTTTCATTTGTACATTCAGAAAATAAAAAAACAATATGTCTATGCATTTTAATAAAGTTATGAATAACACAAGGAAGAGGTATATATTTTTGTTGCTTAATTGGATCAGAAGGCATATCTCTAAGAATAGGAAATCGTGCTTTCAACACTCCAAAACAACGCTCAATGACATTATGTAATGATGAATGCATATGATCGAATAACTCTTTCAGGCCCTTGTGCATTTAGACGTTCTCTATAATCATGCATATGATCGAGTAACTTTTTCCATTATATGGACTAAGAAAATCAGGCATGTTAGTGTATCTAAAATCAACGAGGTAATATTTATCTTGTGGAGATATAGGAAATTGATTTTCTTGTTTAGTAATAGTTTCTAAAAAAATTATTGAGTCATTTGTTGTACCTTCCCAATCAGTCACAATAAATTTAAATCGCAAATTGAATGAGCACACACACATAATGTTTTGAGTAGTCACAGACTTTTTGCCATGATATAAAATTTATTCACCAATTTGAATGCAAGCTAAAATGAGTACCATCTATAGCTCCTACATAATTTTGTGATAAAATTGAATAAATAATAAATAATGTAAAAATTCTTTTGAAGCTAAAATTTAAAGAAAAAACTAGTAAAAAATTATTATGTTGAAGAATGGATAGTACCTTGGATTGTTCCTTATCTCTAGAGCTGCGACATCAAATGGAGTAATTGCATACTTGGCAATTGAGCAAATAATATACAAAACATTTTAAAAATTTTTAGAGATTGTATCTGTTGAATGTTGGGATTGATCTTCAACATATTTTTGCCAATCTTTTTGATAAATAATTAATAAAAATATGGCCAATTGTTTTGGTACTGGTAGAAATTTGGAGTCTTTTAATGTAGCTTTTCTTGTTAATTCATTGCAAAGCTTGACGAAAACTTTTTGATCCGTACAAATAATTCATAGCATGTGCTTGAATGACCATTTAGTATTTCAATTACCCACTCATGACTTGTTAATATAGAAATCTTTGAGGTCGAGGTTTATCTTTACTCATAGGATTGTACTTATTATTAAAGTAAATGGTAAGTAAAGCTTCAATCTCCTCATCAAAGTTAGAGTTTGTAAAATTACCATCTAAATCCATGTCCATTAGTCTGCATAAAAAAAATTATGACGATATAATGTAGTAATACAATCATCATGCTAAGAGAAATTTATTTTAATTTTAATTTTATTCTAAAAAGTGGAAAAATCAACTTATTCAGTAGAATGAGTTGATGAAAACCCCCTTTTAAAAAGTCTAAGCAATAGGCAAGTGCTTCGACAATCCCAAGCTACAAGCAAATAACAACCAAAATAAGAAAAAAAGTGCATTGTGACTAACAACATAAAGACATAAAATACAATTAGTTTAAGAGAAAACCATTAAAAAAAAAAAAGAAAAGAAAAGAAGAAAGCACATGATTAAGATGCCCAACATTAAACATCGAACATACCAAAGTGTATATATATATATATATATATATATATATTTGATTATTTTAGATATTAATGATTATTTTGGATAACTTGACATTAATGAGTTGTATTTGGATAATTGGATATGATGTGATATGGTCACATATTTTAGAAGTAAAAAACGAGTTAAATTAGGTGATTTTAGATCAATTTTATGTCAAATTAATTTGGATCACTTATTATTTTAGATATTTAGAGTTATTAATGGGTTGGATTAGAAGATCATGTATCATTATATAAAAATGAATTTTGATTATTTTAGATATTTTCAAGTTTTATATCAAATTGAATTATTTATTATTTTAATTTTAAAAATAAAAAAGTATTAATTAATTTTCAAATAAATTTAAATATTTTTAATAGTTTAATTAATGAGTTGACATTAATATTTTGGATATTAATGATTATTTTGGATAACTTGACATTAATGAGTTGTATTTGGATAATTGGATATGATGCGATATGGTCACATGCGATATGGTCACATATTTTAGAAGTAAAAAGCGAGTTAAATTGGGGGATTTTAGATCAATTTTGTACCGAATTAATTTGGATCACTTATTCTTTTAAATATTTTGAGTTATTAATGGATTGGATCAGAACATCATATATCATTATATAGAAATGAAGTTTGGTTTTATTTTGGATATTAATGATTATTTTGGATAACTTGATATTAATGAGTTGTATTTGGATAATTGAATATGATGTGATATGGTTACATATTTTAGAAGTAAAAAACGAGTTAAATTAGGTGATTTTAGATCAATTTTATGCTGAATTAATTTGGATCACTTATTCTTTTAGATATTTTGAGTTAATTATGGATTGGATTAGAATATCATATATCATTATATAAAAATGAATTTTGATTATTTTAGATATTTTTCAAGTTTTACATCAGATTGAATTATTTATAATTTTAACTTTAAAAAATAAAAAATTATTAATTAATTTTCAAATAAAATTTAAATATTTTTTAATCATTTAAATATAATTACTCAAAATCATTCAATAGTCTAATCAAAATTTGACAAATTCGAGTTAATCATGCATTGGATTGAATCAATTTTAGATTGAATCATTTTGATTATTATGAATAGCTATTATGTGGATAGTATTACTGATTATTAATTGTTGTAGTATGCTAGTTATTACTATTAACATATAATAAATAATATCAATTAAATATTTAGTTAAACTTATATATATATTGTAATATTTTTTTTACCATAAATATAATTATTGTAATTTTTTTCAAAAGCTTATAAATATTTTCATAATTATTTATTAAATTTTATAAATTTACATAATTTAACTACATAAAATTACAAGGATTCAAACATGACTTTGATAGTAACAATAACTATAATAGATCATGCTTGACTCATAATTTGAATACAAAATTTCTTTATTTTAGATATAGAATTATTCAGTTTTGTGTTCACATTTTATATGTTATTTCAACTAATTATGTCTATAAAATTTGGATATAAAATTTGTTGACTCCAAATATAAAATTTATTTATATTCTGTATATATTTGAAGAAA
>CATIWR010225943.1:0-15535 GCA_949677035.1 Omphalea diandra | reverse complement strand
TAATATATATATATATATATATATATATATATATATATATATATATATATATATATATATATATATATTATTTTATATCTCTAAATAACAATAATTTTTTTTAAAACAAACATAAATCTTAAAATTATAAAATATTAAGATATTGCAATAATATATTACAAAATCAACACTAATAATTTATCCTCAAAATATAAAAAAAATAATAAATCACCATTTTAATTTCATTGTGCGTAGTGCCTCACACTGTACAATATATTTTTATAGATGAAGATATGCACGGCTTTGTCCTTTATTTTTCTTTAAGTTATATTTTTTTTCCCATCCAATAAAATCACATTTCAAATAGATTGAAAAATTAGAAATTAAATCACATTTATGTGGTGATGATATCTTTTACAATTATAAAGAAAAATCGTACAACCTTTTTTGTAGATTGTAAGATAAATTAAATCTAAATTTGTGAAGATTATTATCTTAATTATATGAATGAGTTTAGAGGTTGAGATAGAGATAGAGATTTTAAACAAATCTTAAAATCTTAGTTTTTTATTTAAAATTTTCACTTTTTAGGTTTTTCTAATTCAATATTTAGAAGTTCTTTGTTATGATAGTTGGTTTTTTTTAAAAAAATTTTCTTTTTAGATATAATGTCAGTTTTTTATAACATAAAATAATGATATGTGATAATATTTTTTTAATTGAATAATTGATGTGGCAGATTTTTTATATGTAAAACAATGACATATGACTATATTATATATAATTATTTGATTAATGATAAATAATTATTTAAAACTAATGCTAAGACTAGAATTGATGATATAAATTGATATTCATTGTAACACCCCTAATCAAGGCGTCAGTTTTAAGTGTTTAGGGTGCCTGGAAGTTTTAGCTTAAAAGTGTTTAGAGTTTAGTTTGGAAATTCCACATTGATAATTAACCAGAAAGATTAGTAGCCTATATAGGTTCGAACCGAACTGTTGTAGTAACATGAGTTAACTATTTTAGATTGTTTGGTTTGATTGTTATTCGCATGTTATGTAGGATATTTGAGTTTAAGTCATTACAATTAATATTAGAACCACCCCATGTTAGAAATTTACGTGGCGTTAGTGACCTGCGAGGAATGGGCTGCTCGTAATTAAAGATAAAGTCAAGCCGCCCAAGGCACTAATGAAACCACAATATCCAGGGGCCGCATCCTGGCTAGCCCAGTTAGAGCCTAGTGGCATGAGACAAGTTATAAACAAAGTCGTTGATGAGGACGTCACAAGTCTAAGAAGGAGAAATTATAATATCTCTAATTGAGATGTCAGCTAGAGATGTTTTGTGATTAGTTTAGAAATCTCATATCTTTAGTTAATGAGAAACATTAGCGATATGTATAGGTTTGGTCATTACACAAAATAGTTAAGTTCAAGTCGTTACGTTGATTGATTGATTGTAATATATTTTAATTATATATATTGTAATACTTGGTTTTTAAGTAAATTAATTTATTTGGGATGTTTTTATGTAACTTTTTATTTAGACTTTAAATTTTTCTATATAAGAAAAATATAATATGTAAGTAATATATTTATTATTTTAGATGACTTACAATATTTGTAGCATTTTTATTTGCCTAGATAGTTATAAGGTTAAGCTACATATATGGTTACTCTTATCAAATGTACGAGTATCTTTTTTGTTTTTTTCTCTTCCAAAATTTTAATATTCTTTTAAGAATTAACTCATTTTTTTATGCCTATTTTCATTCTACTCATAAGTGAATTAATAAGTGTGCAGAATTATTTTTTAGATTTTGTATAATTATATCTCATTTTTCATAACATCAGATTTGACATAAAAGCTATTTGAATTATTAAGGTTTTAATTATTTTAATTAAGTCATTATCAAATTATTATAAAATTACTGTATAAATATTAAAATAACTATGCATACCATTATTTTATAATTATTGTACGAAATAAATTCGGAAAGTAGATCGCTCTCAAAATATTAAAAAAAAAAAGGAACAAAATCAGTACTAAATTCACACATTCTTGCAGATTATAATAGGTAATAATATCATAAATGCTCATGAAGAATTTATAATAAGCCAAAAAAGAAGAAAATATTTGGTTAAGTAATCAATGTTTGAATAATTGTTTAAAATATTTTCATTAATATTTTTTGTGAAAAGTTAATATGAAAATGAATATAAAATTAATGGTGTTTTAAAATTAAAAATTGAGGATTTTCAACTAAATTTTTACCTATTTGATTTATTTAAATTATTAAAATTTTGATTATTTTAATATTAACTCATTATCAAATTATTATATAATTACTGAGTAAATAGGGAATTCACTACAAGAAATTTCGCTTATTATAACAAAAATTTTTATTATGAAATTAATGTTGTCACAATATATAGTTTTATCATGACAAAATTAAAATTTATCACAATTTTCATGAAAATTGATTAACTTGTGAGAAAATGAAAATTTGACAAATGTTTTGTCATAATGAATGAACATAAAGAAAATATAATGACAAAAAAATTTCATCATAATATTTTTTCACAAAATCATGGCCTCAATTTTTTGGCACGAAGCTGATTTTGTCACAATAGTCTTTTTGCCACTATATTTAATTGGTCAATAAATTATTACAAAATTATTTTATCATAATAAATAATTATTTATTAATTATGATAACAATATATAAAAATAGAAAGACACCAAATTTTAGTGCAAAGAATATTTTTATTAAAATTTTAGCACTAACATTAAAATTATATATAATGAGAAAATAATTTTGGCATAATAATACTTTGTCACTATTTTTAATTATTAATATATCATTATAAAATTATTCTATCACAATAAATTTTTATTCCAAAATAACTTGCCACAATAGATAAAAAATATATACCTATGCTAAATTTTGATATATCAATTTCATTTTTTTTTTATAACACTCAATATAAAAATTAAAACACAAAGTAAGTATATAAAATTACTTTTTATTAACATAAAATTTTGTATGTTCTTAGAAATGCTAAATAATATAAATATATCCATTAATTTTTAATACTAAATTAATTTTGTCTTATATATAAATAAATTATTGATATTCTTACTATTTGAAGGTAATGTTTTGAATTTTTATCAGACTTTAACGTTGTAAATTGATGAATACTATATTTCATCTCTAAATTTATAATTGAATAAATTGTGATTATTTTGAGTTTGAATAAAATAACTTAATGTTTCATATCTTTTTATTTTATTACTTTTTTTAGTAGTTTTATTTTGAATAATAATTATTGATCATGTGAAAGTCATGAGTATTCTAAAGACTACAATATGATGAAATAAAATAATCTAAAATCGATTATGATAATCAATTGATATTTAGAAGGACATGAACAACCATACTACAAAACTCTGCAATTAAATATGTTGACTATAGAGAAATTTAAAGATGGTTGACCACTAGGAAGTGCCTTGATAAACACCTTTTAAAGTCTAAGTAGGCTAACACCTAAAACAAACCGTAACAACCACCAATATGTGTAGAAGATATAAGGTCAAGTCAGAAGTTAGAGGTGTGACAAGATATGTTATCTTAAAATGGTTATAGATTCTACGAAAAATTTATTTGACATAAAAAGAATTTTATCACTATAATGGTTATGGATTTTGTGATAAATTTATTTGTCATAAAAGTAATTTTATTACTATAAATATATTTTTTTGTGATGAATATATTCATCACAGAAGATATACACTGTTGTGACAAAAATATAAATTGTCATAATTTGTATACTGAAATTAGATTATTTTGACGAATATTATAACAAATAAATTTTATTATGATATCTTTATAGTAACAAATTTAATATATATTGTGACAAATTATTTTATAATAAAATACCAAATTTGCTATAGTGATTACTGTGCATAATATTATTTTAAAGTTATTTCGTAAATAGTAAAATAAGATATTACAAAATCACCACTAATAATTTGCCTTCAAAATATAAGAAATAATAAAATCACCATTTAATTCACCGCACATAATAATATTTATATAGATGTAGATATAAAAGGCTTTGTCTTTTAATTTCCTTTATGGTATATTTTTTTTTCCATCCAATGGAACCGGCTGACGAGTGTTACAAAAATCACATTTCAATTATATTTAAAAACAAGAAATTAAATCATATTTCATATAGTGGTGATATCATTTGCAGTTATGAAGAATAAAAATACGACTTTTTTAGAGATTGCAAGAGAAATTAAATCTAAATTTACAAAAATTATTATCTTAGTTTTGTGAATGAGTTTATAAGTTTAGGTAAAAGTTTTGAACACATCTTAAAATGATAGTTTTTTATTTAAAATTTTCACTTTTTAGATTTTTCTAATTTTCTATGACGATTGATTTTTTTTCAATTTTTTGATTAGACATTTTTGACATGACAATTTTTCTATTTTGAAGTTTTCTTTGACATGACAGTTTTCTAATAATATAAAATATGATATGTGATGATATTCTTAATTAATTAATTGAAGTGGTGGATTTCTTTCTATAATATAAAACAATAGCATGTGACTAGATTGTACATAATTATTTAATGAATGGTAAATAATTGTTTAAAACTAAATCTAAGGCTCCGTTTTGTTTTGCAAAAAATATTTTTCAGGAAAATATATTATGCCTTTATCTCTGTTTGGTGCATCCTGAAAAATTGGTCAATGAAAAATATTTTCTTAGTCAAATGGAAAACAAAATTATTTTTCAGGAAAATGACTTTTCGTCCTAGACTTTGACAAACTGATCCAAATAAAAAATAAAATTATATAAATACATATATTTATTATCATTAGTCATCTTTGACTATCGATATTTGTCACTGATCATCGTCGACCTGCGGTGGTCCCCGATGATAGATGAGACCCACAAAAAATTTTCATTTTTAATGTATGTTTCTTATATTAAATAATAAATAATATAAATATAAAATATTGTATAGTCTAAATTTTGTCATAATTTTATAAATTAATAGAAAATTAATATTTTTTGTAGTGTGTTCCAAACACCAGAAAATATGTTACTCAGAAAATATTTTTCTCATAAAATATTTTCCTCAAACAAGCTATTTTATGCGAAACAAATGGAGCCTAAGATTGAAATTAATAATATATATTATGATGCGAACGACATTGATTTTGAATCCTTATTCGCATGTAGAACATAAGTCTCAAACTTTAATTCAAATATAAAAACAAAGTAAACTCTCAAATTTCAATTAGACTTCTAGAAAACTTGTTTCTAGCACCCTAAATTATAAAGATTTAAGAGGTGTTAATTTTAACCTTAAATTAACTAAGTAATTTAAGACCTAGATTAATCAAGTTTGTGAAATTATTAAGAACTCATTTAACAATCTCACCAAATCCTGTTAAGAACTCAAGAAGATAATTAACTCTCACAAGCAATTTGCTAAAAGAATTTATTTTGTTGAACAAGAAGGGCTATTTATAACATTTACAAAGCTTTTTGGAAACTAAGAATTACTTCCTAATTAGATCAAATTTGCCTACACTATTTAGGAAAAAGGATTCTCTTAAGTTAAATAGGAAATAACTAAAATATACATCATATATCTTTCTAATTATAAAAAAAGTTTCTTACATTAGATAATAACAAAAGTTCCTAATAAGTTTAGAAGAGCATTTCAGCCTAATGAGGAAGAAATAGGTAAAACTTTAAGCTTGGATGAATTGGGCCTCTAAACAAGGTGTCTTGGTCGAATATCAATGATCTTGGGTCTCGCCACATGTTGGGCTCTATTGGATTAAGTTGAAGGCTTCCTTTGAAGAGTCGTAGTTGTCATTTTCATGCAATTGGGTTTCATATTTCCTTTGTTTTGTTTGGGTCAGCCCAATGGTGATTCATTGTTACATGAATGTACCAGTGGCTTCTTTGAACTTTTTAAGCCTTCCTCTTATGATTAGACCTTGAAGTTGAAGTGAATCTTTGGGCTTGCCTTAAATATTTGTATCATTCCTTGCTTCCTCATGAGGATTCGTCCTCGAATCAAGACCTTCATCAAAGTCAAAAGGAAATAAATCAGCAACATTGAAAGTAGCACTAACATTATAATCACTATGCAAATGAATCTTATATGCATTATCATTAACTTTTCCAACACTTGAAAAGGTCCATCGCCCCTAGAGTTAAGTTTGCTCTTTCTAAGATTAGGAAACTTTTACTTCCTAAAGTGTACCAAAACCCAATGACCAAGTTCAAACACAAGTTTTATATGCCCTTTATTAGCATGTTTAGCAACTTGCTCATTCTTTTTTTCAATGTTCATGTGAACCTTCTCATACAAAGATTTAATAAATTTTGCCTTCCTTTTCCCATCCCCATCTAATCTCATTTCCATAGGCAAAATAATTAAATCTAAAAGACTCAAAGGAACAAATTCTTTAGGCAATAAGTAGTGATTTCATGTTTGTAAGGCTCCTACCAAAGCGTACATCTCCTTGTCATTGGTTGGGTAGTTCAAGGATGCTCCATTAAGTTTTTCACTAAAATAGACAATAGGCTTTCCTTTTTGCAGAAGCACAACTCCAATCTTATGCTTGAAGCATTATATTCAATTTCAAAGGTATTAGAAAAATTAGGCAAAGACAATAAATGTGCACTAGTCAATTTAGATTTAAGTAAAGAAAAAGCATTCTCTTGTGCATCTCCCCATTGAAAGCCAACATTCTTGTTTATCACTTCGGTTAGTAGTGCGACTATGGTACTAAAATCCTTGACAAATTGCCTATAAAAGCTTGCCAAGACATGAGAAGAATGCACATTCCCAACATTCATTGGTTTAGGTCATTCCTTCATAGCCTTGATCTTGTCTTCATCTACCTCGATCCCTTGCTCACTTACCACGAAACCTAGGAACACAACTTTGTTTATACAAAAAGAACACTTTTTAAAGTTAGCAAATAACTTTTCCTTTCTCAAAATATCAAAAACTAACTTTACATGCTTAACATGATCTTCCAAAGATTGAGAATATACAAAAATGTCATCAAAGTACACAACCATAAACTTACCAAGAAAGGCTCGCACAACATGGTTCATTAATATGATGAAAGTGCTAGGTGCATTAGTCAGACCAAAAAGTATAACCATCCACTCATGTAAACCATATTTTGTTTTGAAAGTAGTTTTCGGCTCATCTCCCTCTCTCATTCTAATTTGATGATATCCACTCTTAAGATCAATTTTAGAAAACATTTTAGTTAGGCCTAATGAGGAAGAAATAGACAAAACTTTAAGATTGGCCAAATTGGGCCTCCAAACAAGGTGTCTTGGCCGAATATCAATTGTCATGAGCCTCTTCTTATGTTGGGCTCCATTGGATAAAATTGAAGGCTTCCTTTACAGAGTCCAAGTTGTCATCTTCATGTAATTGGGCTTCATACTTCCTTTGTTCTTCTTGGGTCAGCCTAATGGTTATTCATTGTTGCATGAATGCTTTAATTGCTTCTTTGAACTTTTTGAGTCTTCCCCTTGTAATTGAGCCTTGAAGTTGAAGTGGATATTTGAGCTTGCCTTGGATATTTTCATCATATTATCTTCATTGTAACATCTCCAATCGAGATATCGGCTTGATGTGCTTAAGGTGCCTAGAGGTGTTAGCTTGAGGTGTGTAGGAATTAGTTTAGAAATCCCATATCAATAGTTAACAAAAAAGATTAACAACATATATATGTTTAAATCTAGCTACTATAATTGGATTAATCACTTTGCGCTGCGTGGTTTAGCTGTTATTCATATGTTACGCACGAAAAAAAGAATATAGGTTTGAGCCTATTCATTTATTGGTTAATTAATTATAACATATTTTAATTTTTATATTGTGATACTTGGTTTTTAAGTAAATTAATTTATTTATGATGTTTTTATATAACTTCTTATTTAGACTCTTCTATACAGGAAAAATATAATATGTTTCCAGAACAACGAATGTTGTTGCTCATATAGCAAGTTCATATTCCGTTCCTATAGAATGGATTGCTGCTACTCATTATCTAGTTTATGTAATTGCTCAAGAGAATAGCTTCTGATTAATGAAACAGATTTTGTAATTTTTAGAAAAAAAAAACATAGGAAAAATATAATATTTAAGTACTATATTAATTATGTTAGAAGATTTACAATATTTGATAGCTTTTTTATTTTCCTAGATAGTTATAAGGTTGAGCTACAAATGTGGTTACTCTTATCAAATCTTCCAAAATTTTATTATTCCTTTAAGAATTAACACATTTTTTATGCCAATTTTCTTTGTACTCATAAGTGACTTAATAAGTGTACAAAAAATTATCTTCTAAAATTTCTTTCAATTCTTCCTGATAAAATTTCCCTAACATCAGATTTGATATAAAAACTATTTGAATTATTAAAGTTTTCATTATTTTAATATTAAGTCACTATCAAATTATTATAAAATTACTGTATAAATAGTAAAATAACTACGTATACTATTATTTTATAGTTACTGTATGAAGTAAGGTAGAAACTTTTATTGCTCTCAAAACATTAAAGAAAACGAACAAAATCAGTTTGGTTAAGTCATCAACGATTGAATAAATGTTTAAAGTACTTTGATGTTTTCATTAATATTTTTTGTGAAAGAGTTAATTTGAAAATTATTATAAAATTAATGGTGATCTAAAATTTAAAATTTAGGATTTACAACTAATTTATTACATACTTGACATAAATACTATTTAACTTATTAAAGTTCTGATTATTTTAATATTAGGTCATTATCAAATTATTTTAAAATTACTGAGTAAATAGTGAAATGAAAGTTACTTTATAAATAGTAAAATAAGATATTACAAAATTACTATTAATATTTGCCCTCAAAATATAAAAAATAATAAAATTACCATTTAATTTCGTTGTACATAGATTAGAAGAATTTATTTAAAATTTATTACATAAATTTAGAACACCAATCAACAGTTAAGCGGAAACAAATTGCATACTTATTTGCGCAATAGATCCGAAATTGTTTTGAGTCTTAATATCAACTACTAGAATTAAACGCCAAGAAAATAGATTAGAAGAATCAAAATCAAGAGTTAAGTCTTCTTCACTTGGACTTTCTCTCAAGACAACTAATAATGAGTGTAACAACTAGGGTTAGAGTTAGAAGATAGGAGAAATGACTTAACTTATTTATAATAAATTTAACAGGCTCATCCATCACAATTCATATTAAATTAGGCCTACGTAGACCATCTTCTATATCGGCTCAGTAAATGTGTCATAAGCCTATAATTCATTTGATCACAATTTAGTTGGTTTACTCACTAATTAATAAACTATATTATTTAGTCCATTTTATGAAAAATTAAAACAAACTAATAATTAATATTAGTTCGCGTAAAAAATTCTAATATCACACTCTGTAATATATTTATTTAGATGTAGATATAGAAAGCTTTGTCTTTATTTTTCTTTATGCTATATGTGACCAGCTGAGTGTCACAAAAGTCACATTTCAATTAGATTTAAAAACTCGAAAAAGGTGGGCCCTGGCCTATAAAAGGATACGACATGTGACGCTAGAAACCATCTCTCACTTCACTTGTTACATTAAAAAAAAAATTCTCTTACTCTCGTCCAAAGTTGCTTGTGGCTTTGTCAGTGACAAAATCTTTCTCTTGAACATTTATTAGTTATTAGTTTTGGCAGCTTGGTCATTAATTTTATGGGTTTTCAAATTGATAAATAGTTGATAATTCGTTTTTCTCATCTTAGTAAGTATTAATAGGGAGCACAGTTTTGCGTAGTGTATACAGTCTCTAACTGCTTGTTTGATGCTTCCTTCATGTACGCGTATTATATAATACCTGTCTCTGAGGTTTCAAACAGAATTTTATTTAGATTGCTTTATCGATTTTATTGTGGGTATCATGATTTTTTTTTTTATGTTATTATCCTCAAGTGATTCAATCAAAAGGTAGAAATACTCTAGTAATTGACAGTATTAAATTTTCTTTTTTCTTTGACAAGGTGGAAAATAAGCATTGTTAATTTGGTAGTTAAGAATTTAGTGTGCTTGCATTTAGTTTTTTTTTTTTAAAAAAAAATTATCATAAGGGTATTATTGGGTTAATTAAAACATTAATCGAGACTAAATAATTTATTGGATTCATTATTTAGTGGATCACCGTAAGGATATTATTTTAAATTTCTATTTTGTTTTCCTTTTTTATTTATAAGAAGTTTTTGTTGCTATATCATATTATTTGTTTAGATTGCTTTATCAATTTTATTGTGGGTATCATGATTTTATTTATGGTATTATCCTCAAGTGATTCAATCAAAAGGTAAAACCAATCATCTTTAATTTAGTGGTTAAGACTTTAGTGTGCTTGCACTTAGTTTTTTTAATAAATATTTATCATAAGGGTATTATTAGGTCGATTCAAACATCAATATAAAGACTAACCTCTTATTTGAACTGTGGTTTTTGAAGGGTTAATAGAGTTTTTCAAAGTTTAAAAACCTTTACACTGTTTGGGAAGCTAATTCCATTATAGGGTAAAGTTTTTGAAGGTTCTAAAACTTTTCAAAACCTTCATTTTCTCAACCCACCAATTTGGCGGGTTGAGAAGGTAATTTTTTTAACTTTATTTATTTTAATTATTTTGATTTTTCTATCTTTATTTATTTTTATAAGTTCTATTTAGTCATCTTCTTAAAACTTATATATAGAGGGTATTTACTAATTTTATTATGAAACCTTCATTAAAATGATGTTTGGTAGAATTAAAAATTAAGTACTGAAAAAATAAGAGCTAAATTTAAATATTAAATGACTTAAATACAAAAATTTTTTAATTGTATAGTTATTTAGTATGAACTCAAAATTAAGAGTTGAATCTAATTAATCTATTTGATAATTATAATTATTGAATAGATATCAAATGGAGTTTGTTTTTAAAGAAAAATTTGTTGATTTATCAAGGGTATATAGGTCATATTAATAAAAATATTTTATTTTAATATATGTTGTTTTAGGGTATTAAGTGATAATTTTAAGTTAAAAATTTTGACTTATTATTTTAAGAGAATTTTAACTGAGTTAAACTTTTTGGTAACAAAAAATAAGTTATCAAACAAAACTTTAGAAAATAAGTGCTCAAAAATTTAATTTTCAGTGTTGAATTAAGTTATCAAGCAACTCCTAAATCTTACCTTTTAATCAAACTAACTAAATTATAAACTATACTTTACTTCACCTTCTTCTCAAACAACACAAGGTTAAATTATTAATTTCACCTTACCAAACCTTACCTTACCATATTTTAAAATACCTTATCTTATCTTACCATTCATTTTTCCAAATGAGGTGTAAAAGACTTATTGGATTCGTTATTTGGTGGAGCACCATAAGAATATTATTTTAATTATTTTCCTTTTCCATTTATAAGAAGTTTTTGTTGCTATATCATATTATTTTTTTTCATGCTTGGGCAGCTTGATCATGAGTATATAATGTTGCAACTTTCATTAAGGTTTCTTAAGGGGAAAAAAAGTTAAGTACGAATTATGCTGTTTTAATAGTTTATTGCTCACATAGCATGAACAACTACCTTGTTTATAAAGAAATTCACATAGCATGAACAACTACCTTGTTTGTAAAGAAATTAACTTAATACATCTGCTGAAATTAATAATTATTTTGACAGGTGAGGATTAATAATTGGAAACATCTCAAAATGAAGATACTGAATATGGTGTTAGCAACATGGGTATGTTGGATTGCTATGTTTGGGTCCACGTGGGAAGTGCGTTCCTTAAAGGTCAAGTCCTATGATCATAACTACAAATACAAGGAATTTACTTTCGAGATTGAAGATGCCGATGCAGATTCCTATCAGGCACTTGAGGAACAGCTGCGAGAAGCATTGACCGGTGGAGTGGATCGTGGGTTTCCAGTGACGCGTTCAGAAATCGATTTGCCTGCATCCGAACGATTTATTCTACTGGAACTCAGGCGTAGAGTTGATAGAGAAACTCGTCATGTGGTTACATTAGCAATGGACGTCACCAATGCATATGTAGTTGGCTATAATATTGGAAATCAAGCCTACTTCTTCAGAGACGCTCCTACAATTCCATTCAATGTTTTCCCTGGATCAACACGACAGTCAATACCTCATACAGGTAGTGATGCTGATCGTGAAGCTGCTGCACATATTAGAAGAGCAGATCTTCGTTTAGGAGGCGTACCTTTAGCGAGGGCTATCTCGACACTCTTTTCTGATAGCCAGAATTACGAACTGCGGGCTTGTAGCCTTCTGGTTATGATTCAGATGATTTCAGAGGCAGCACGATTCGGCTTGATTGAGAGGCTAGTACGGACCAGCTCCAGAATTGGAAGATCATTTCGACCAACTGCGACGATATTGGCTCTTGAAAACAACTGGGGTTCGATTTCCTCTTCAATTAAGTATTCTAATGCACAAGGAGCCCTTGAGCCCGCAATTCGTCTACAAATACAGGGTGACACCCTCTCACATATCGATTGGTTTAGCATTATCGATCCAACATTAGTTTCCTACTTAAAACTCATGTTATTCGTATGCAAAAAGAAAACAAAACCGTTTTATCCACTCCTTATAACATCAGTCGTGCCAAATAATGATCAATTTGTACGGTTTCTGAGCAAACATTGCGCATTTGCTGGTCTAAATGGTCTCTGCACATCTGTGGATGGTGCAGACTATCACAATGGAAACTCTATAGTAATGTTGCCTTGCAAGTCTCACGCAGACAAGAGTCAACTGTGGACCTTGAAAACAGATGGGACGATTCGATTCCATGGCTATAAGCGGTGCATAACTACTTTTCAGAATCCATCACCCGGAAACTGTCATGATTTTTTATTGCCAAGATGCTACTGCTGATGCCATCACTTGGCGAATGCTTCCAAATGGAGACATCATAAATCCCAAATCTAAACTCTATTGGACTTCCATGTCATGGAAAACTGGTGCCACATTAACAGTGGAGGAGCATAAATATACTCTAGGTCAAGGCTGGCGTCTCACTAATAATTCAAACATTCATGTGGCAACCATAGTTAATGGGTATAATGATTTTTGCTTACAAGGAGATGGACAAAACTTGCTGTTAAAGGCGTGTGAAAGTGGCAAGGCAGAACAACAATGGGCTCTATATCCAGATAGTTCAATTCGATCCAATCAGAATAAAGACAGTTGCCACACGTTTGATGAAAATGTTCAGATAGCAACTGTCACCCTCGCACCTTGTAAACCTGCGTTGTCTACCCAACGCTGGGTGTTTACCAACGATGGCACCATTACCAATTTTGCGACCGGCTTATTGATGGATGTAGGATCTGATAACCAAATATTCGTTTCACATTTTTCGATAGCCCTACCCAAAAATGGTTTCCAATGATGCGATGTATGTACGGGTGAGACCTCCTGTGCTATTCCTATATAGACTACTTAAATAAAAAGACATCAATGGTCTGATCTATGTATCTGTGATCCCTGTGATGTATGAATCCCTCCAACTATACCCATGTTGTTCGAGGAATAAAAACTGCTTGTACAAGTTAGAGAGTTGCTTCTTATTCTTCTTCTTCTTCTTCTTCTTTTTCTTTATTTAGCTCAAAACCCAAGTTACAGAAGACCTGAATGAGGCTTTCAACACTTAAGAATGGTAAATATGCCAGTGCCATAAGATATAGCACAAATTAGAAAGAAGAACTCAAAATTTTTCCCAATTGAGTTTCCATTCTAAATACCATAGACAATTGAGTTTCCATTCTAAATACCATAGACATACTATAATTTCTCTCCAATGTAAATAACAACAGAAAAAATAGACGAATATATGTACAAGTGATACTGGGCCAAATTAGCTTAGACCATCGAATTCCTTGAGCTTTTGTTGATGCTAGACTCCATATATACTTTGAAAAGAACGAAAAATGTTAGAAAGTTTATTAATCTCAAAATTTTAGCAGATATTTTCTCGTTAATTGAGGCTAAAAATGGATTAATTCTTACAAAATGATTGACAATACTAATTACTGTTAGGAACTAATTATTGAAATCTAGAATGTGTTGATGCTGCACTGAAATGACACAATGATTGATCAATCCCATTTTTAGGAGGATGGACGTATCCATAGAATGCGAAGAAGGCTTGAATCACGGTAAGGATAAGGAGGATAAGTGCAGCTGAGGTTGACAAAAATGACCATCATGTGCTAAAACAGGTATACTTGAAGCCTGCCCATCTGACATGCCCATTGTTCCTGTAATACTCGTTAACATCCTCGAACAACTTTGCTAGATAACACATCTGGATATCAAAAGCAATGTCCTTGCCTGACATCATTGAAGAATTTCGCGACTTCCTCATCTGTTCAAAAGTAGTTACTTAATAATCCTGCAATCACTCAAGTACCCAGCATCTGTAGGCATATTGATGAGGCAGCCCATGAAGGTAACATAAGTGGTAATATGGTTTGAACAATGGCTATAGCATTGCTCAAATGCCACACAATTAAGCAAGAAAGAGCTAGTGAAATCATCGATCGTTAAAGCAGGAATTTCAAGGACTCCAGCACTAAATTTAATATCCAAGAAACTGTCAGTGTCCCTAGTCCAGAACTGAATTCCAGCTAGATGAAGCTTCTTAGCAGATTGAATCAATTGAAATGGACTGATCTTTCCAGGCACTTCTTGAGATGAAGGTATGAACATTCAGCGAAACAAATCTAGTAAATGTTTACCATTAACATCAGTATACTTATCTAGCACTTCAACTGGTCTTTGAAGCACATAATCAAAGAATCCAAGGGTCAGTTCTGTTAAGGATGGAAGGTATTCCTTTCTTGAACCTAAAATTGATAGCTCAAACAAAGTTTCAAGAACAGTTAGAATCAAATTATGAAAATTAACAAAAGTACCTCGTCAAACTATTACTCATTGGCTAATAATTGATTTCAAACGTAATAATTGCCAAAACAAATCTAGTAGGCAGTAATTGGAAAGTACTTTTTTATTTTTGTACACATACGTTATACAAATTGCTAGTTGTCTAGTTTTTCATTGAGGAGGATTTACATATCCATAGACAGCAAAGAAAGCTTGAATAATGGTTAGAATGAGAAGGACAAGAGCAGCTAAAGCTGAGATGAATGCCCATGGACTCTCAAAATAAGTATATTTAAACCCTGCCCATGTGACATGCCAATCATTCCTATAATAGTCATTCACATCCTCAAACACCTTTGCTAGATAACTCCTGTCAATATCAAAATATGTTTCTTTCCCTACCTCATTGAAGAATTTAACAACTTCTTTATCAGTTCCAAAGTAATTTTCAATAACTCTGTGATCCCGCAAGTACCCTGCATCCATAGGCGTGTTGATGAGGCAGCCAATGAAAATAACA
>CATIWR010225926.1:0-39548 GCA_949677035.1 Omphalea diandra | reverse complement strand
GAGCCACACATGAGCAAGAGGAAGGAACTTTGGGAGATGATGATGATTCTCCATCCTTATAGATTAAGGATCTTTTGTATGTTCTTATTTTTGTGTTTATGTTAAAATATTGTAATCTAACAGTTATAAATAAATAAATTTATGTTTCTTTGCAAACTCTTATTTTATGTGATTAATGTATTTTATCTTTATAATTTTGCATTCTTATTATGCTCCTTATGTATACTTATGCTTGTTTTTCTTTTTCTTTTTATCTTTTCACCCTCTTTTTGATCTTGCCAAAGAGGGAGAGATAGAAACTAGAAATAATCTAAGTTTAAGAGGGAGAGAAAATAATTTGCAAAAAGATAGTATAAGTTGAGGGGGAGCATCAAACTATCATACGTAGAAAATTAAATTTTACCTTAAGTATTATTCATCGAATCAAACTTCACTCCAACTTAATATTTTTGCATTATTTTCCCTTTGGATCAATCTAAGTCGTCAAAATCAAAAAAAGGGAGATTGTTAGACTAGGATGGTTAATCCTAAGTCTTGAACCTCTTTTGATTTTGATAAAGGAGATTGATCAATTCTAATGTTTCAATTAAGTGTTGTTTTGCAGTTTTTAGTTAGTCTTTAAATTGAAAGTTGGATGAAGTCTATAATCTTTAAAGAAAGCAAAGTGTCTCCTAATTCGCAACTGCGAACTAGACTAAGGCAAGTTGAAAAATTGGAGAGGCAAATTCACTAGCGACTTCTCTGCCGCGACCCATTCAAAGATAGAAGAACTAAAGTCACAGACAAATTTGTGGCATGTGTCACGCCTCAATTGCGATCGTGAATTTTAAAGTAACTAAAGAGGGAATCAAGTCCACAACTATAACATGACAAGTGTCCCAGGTTACCATTGAAAGATAAAAATCGCGATGGCAACTTGTGGGTAGCGACCGCGAATCATGAAGAAGAAAATGAACATTTTGACAGACGAATTCTCATCTTAAGTCACGACCTGTACAAGAAAAATTGCAACCATTATTTTTGTGAGCAGGTGAAATGCAATGGCTATATTTTCTTGGTGAACCAATAAGAAGATGACACGTGGACTAGCCATTAGACACAAACGAGGATTTTCGCTGCATTTTTGGGCTCCCGTATGGAAAATTGGAAATTCATGACCGTAAAAGAGTAGTAGTGACTGCAAATGAAGCCTGATAAGCATTTAATGCAAAATCTATCTAGCATACTTTAGAGATTTGCTACAAGTTTTATTGCAAGGTCTCTTTAGTGGATAGAGGCTATAAATACTCACCAAACAGATGTAAATGAAAGAGAATTTATTAATTTGTAACCCAAACTGTTGCAATTTTGCTACTCAATTTTTTTTATTCTTCAAGTGATTGTTTGGTGTAAGCATAATCACCATTTGTAAAAGTTGTAGTGTGAGCCTATAAAAACACTAAAGAGAGGTTGTTGTGTGAGCCTCAAAAATGCAAGTGTAAAGGTTGTTGTGTGAGCCTTGAAAACACAAGTGTAAAAGTTAGGTGTGAGCTTAGAAACACCATTTGAAGATAGTGGAACACTCAATTGCTGAGAATTGGAGAGTGAACATAGGGTCGATTATACCCGAACCACTATAAATTTTGTGTCTCTCTTCTACTCATTTTCATTCTTATATTCTTGTTTTAATTTTTATACACCAATTCAACCCCCCTTTCTTGGTGCCTAGGGCCAATACTTCATTGAAACCCTCAATTCACTTACAAGACTATTTAGGGATTTGAATTCATTCTCTAATTTAATGCACTTCTTCTTATAAGTTCTCATTTGTGATTTATATTTCTCACATTTCATAGTGAGAGCCTCTAAAATCTCATCATCCATATCATCTAATTCATCAAATTCAGAATAAGAGTGAGGTGAAGAGCTTACCTCATTAGATGAATCCTCTTAAGCCATAAAGCATAGGTTTGCAACCTCTTCCTCTTCATCTTCTTCACTTGAGTTATCATCCCAAGTGGCTTTGAAGCTTTTTCTTTTTTCTTTGTCCCCTTTCTTCTTCTTCTTTTTTAACTTGGGGTAGTCATATTTGATGTGGCCTTGCTTGCCACATTCATAACAAGTGACATCATTTGATTTTTCTTTGAGAGTTGGAATTACTTTCTTGAAGTTTCTTTTTTCTTTTCTTTTTTTAACAGCTCTTTAGTTCTTCTTGAAAGCATTGCAAGCTCCTTCTCCTCCTTATCACTTTCCTCTTCACTTGAGGCTGCTCCTACTTACTTCTCCTTTGATGAAGACTTGAGTGCCAAGGTCCTCCTTTCTAGTTTTTTAGATTTCTCTCTTTGACTCTCATTCTCTTCATTTCTTCATTCTTCTTTAAGGCCAACTCATGAGTTATGAGTTTGCCTACTAGGACATCCATTGAAGCCTTTCCTATCTCTGGGTTGGACTCTTAGATACTACACACCCTTGCACTAAATTTTTCAAGAGGTAGAGATTTCAAAATTTTAGAATTTATCTCATGATTGGTGAGATTCTCTCAAACTTCTTCATGTTGGTGACGATTGCAAGGAGTCTATTTGTCATGTCTATGATGCTTTCTTCTTCCTTCATTATAAATAGCTCCCACTCCGTCACATACATCTCAAATCGAATAGATTTCACTAAGGTGGTGCCTTTATGATAGTTTTCCAAGGCCTTCCAAATACCATATGCAGCAAGACAATGTTGGACCCTTTTAATTTCTTCTATTGAGAGATAACTTAGAAGGATTGCCATAACTCTTTTATTTTTGCCATTTAATCTTCTATGTACTTCAACCTACTCCTCTCTAGGGATCAACTCCTCACTTCCATCCACCACTTTGGCAGGTGGCTTCCACTCTTTTGCAATAATATCCTAGAGGTCTACCACATCACTATCTAGATAGATTTTCATCCTATACTTCTAATGAGTATAGTTTGCTCCATCGAAATATGGCTTGAGGTGAGTATGGATTCCTTCTTGTGCCATGATCTTTACTCATACAATTAAGCTTTAGAGTGATACTTGGCTCTAATACCACTTATTGGCTTAATGCACCAAGAAGAAGGGCTGATTAAAAATTAAAAGGGAAGGTTAAGGTGTTTAAGAAGTTAAGATGGAGAAGAGAAGAATCAACACAAGAAATTTATAGTGGTTTGGGTGTTAACAAACCCCACGTCCACCCCTCAATTCTTCACAATTGGGTATTTTACTAAACTCACTTGTGTTTTCAAGCTCACACCCAACTTATACAACTTGTGTTTTCAAGCTCACACCCAACTTATACAACTTGTGTTTTATGGCTCACATAAAACCTTTACACCTTGTGTTTTTAGGCTCACACAAAAATCTCTCACAAGTGTTTTGGAAGGCTCACACTTCAACCTCTTACAAGAGTTTTAAAATCTAAGATAACTCTCAACCTACTTACAAAGGTGTTTATTGCTCACACCAAACAATCAACAATACATAAAGAAAAGTGAAATAATGAGTAACAAATTGGCAATAGTTTGGTTATAATTAATTGAATTCTCTTGCATTTACATTAGTTTGGTGGAGTAGTTATAATCCACACCCACTAAAGAGACATTGCTCAAAAACTATCCCCAAATCTTCAAGTTGTGTTAGGTAGATTTTGCATTAATTGCTTGTCAGGTGAAAGTCGCGGTTGTTACTCTTATTTCGTGGTCACAAATTTTCAATTTACACTGAGGAGCCAGAAATTACGACAAAGAACCCCATTCTTACGTGTCTTTCATCCATTGGTTGTCCAAGAAATATAACCATTGTTTTCAACCAACTACTTAAAAGTCGTGGTCGCGAGTTAGCTTTGTCTTGGACGCTACTGAGACTGCGAATTTATCTGTTTGATGAGAACGAATTTCTCTGTTTGATAAGAAAACTCCAAATTCTTAAGTCGTGGTTGTGACCAAATCTTTACCCTCACAATTTTTTATTTTTAGCAGTTGCTTTAGACACTTGACGTGTTGTGGCTATGGCTTTTGTTGCCTCATTTATCATTATGAAATTCGCGACCTCTAACGTGAAAGCCATCATGAATTCTTCTGTGAATCAAACAATGCTCCTTTGCCTGAGTCGCGACTGTGAATTTACCGAATCCTTCTGCTCTAGCTCCATCCATCCTAATAGCAAAGTCGCAGTCGCGATTTTAGAGATACCGAGTGTAATTTTGGATGTTCTTCTAAAAGATGAAAATTTTGATTTTCATCCAACTTTCAATGAAGATTAATCTCATGTACTACAAAACAACACTTAATTAAAACATTAGAACTTATCAATCTCCATTATCAAGATCAAAATAGACTTATGACATAAGTTTAACTAACCTAGTCCAACAAGACTAAAGAAACAAACTAGCCTTTTCTTAAAAGTCACATAAATGATGGGTGAGATGAGGAGGATCAATGGCATTGCATTCAATAGAGTTCTTAATAACCCTAAAATCAAAGTAAATCAAGCTAGAGTTAAGCACATCCACACACATCCCTTTGACTAGGAGCCAAAGGAATAACTCCTACTAGGAAAGATTGAATAATTTCTATATCTTGTCAAAGGAAAGGGGACCAAAGATGATAAAAAAACATAGTGGAACTAGTTCTCAAATTTGGCTTCCAAGGTTGGGGCTAGTTCATGTGAAAGTGACTTGTTAAGATCTAGTAAATAGATGATTATGCTTTGAAGAGCAACCTATGGGAAAGTCGAGTAGATAGAGAAAGAAGAGGATTGGTGGTGAAGAATGTGAGGATAAAAGTGTTTTTTTTTTTTAATGTTTTAACAAAATAAGAATATTTTAGTTATTTAAACTATGAGTTAATGAGATTCATGTCTTATAACCTGTAATTTTAATGAGATTCATGTCTTATAACCTGTAATTTACATGGGCCTTACATTACATCAATAATTTGTATTTGCTCGATCACAAATACAATTATAATAGTTTAATAGACTAAAAATAAAAAATTAAGTATTAAATTGACTAAAATGAAAAGTGAAGTGAGACAACTTATGTATTTGGCCTTTTATATTGGTTGCAAGAAAATAGTTGAGACTCCTTCCTACTTTAAGATTGCAACTCCTTGCTGTCAAGATTGCTTCTTTTCAATGTTTTTAAAATCGAACCGATCAGCTGGTTAGTTCGCGGATCAATCAGTCTGATTGGTTCGATTCAATCAGTCTAATAATAAATAAAATTTTAAAAAGATTATTAAAATAATTTTAAAAATAAAAAATATTAAAAATATATGTAAATATATTTTAAATATTTTAAAAAATCAAAATTACTTTGAAAATTATATCGAATTTAATCGAACAATTTATCAATTCAATTCTCAATTTTATCAATTCAACTAGTAAGTCCGATTTGATTTTCAAAATAGGGTTATTTTTCCATCCTCATTCAAAATCTCTAATTCTCTATCCAAATTCTCTAATTTCCTATAAACATCAATTTTACGAAAATGCCCTTATCAAGTGTTTTGCCTTGTTATCCCTTCCTTCACATACGCTTTTTTTTTCAATTGAAATACGTATATAGTTGTAATTACCTTAATTAAAAAACACAAAATGGGCCCATATTATTTAAAAAATAAGATATAAATGGTCTCAGGGGGAGACATCTAACATTTCCATAATAATAACAATAGCAATAATAATAATAATCGTGCAATAATATTCGTTACTTTGAACTTTGAATGGATGGCAAAGCCAGAGACGGCGACTGGTCTACACTCTACCGTTCGTAAATATTAATTAATACATATACTTAGCTTGGAAAGTCAAACACTGCAACCGTGGGGTCCATACTGGAAGGCCGTGGCATTGAATTTGATACAATGCTACTGCTGAGGTTTTCTTCCATTGACCAGATTTTGCTTCCTCCCCTCCTCCTTTGTTTCCTTCTTCATCGTCTTCTTGTTCAAATATCAAATGGACACTTTTACCCATTTCCGATTTCCTCGTACTTCTGTTCTCTTGTTTATTTTTCTTCTTCTATTATTTGGCTTCTTTGCCTTTCGAAATTTTCAAAGATACAATCTTTCCTTCCTGTTTGTCTATGGGACTAGGAGATTGTTGAGATTTAATCAATTATGGGTAACTTCTGTGGGAAACCAGCCAAGCTGGCTCATGCTTCTTCTACTAGTTTTTCTTCTGGTTGGTCTGCTTTTCT
Organism: Omphalea diandra; assembly: GCA_949677035.1. Taxonomy (NCBI): domain Eukaryota; kingdom Viridiplantae; phylum Streptophyta; class Magnoliopsida; order Malpighiales; family Euphorbiaceae; genus Omphalea; species Omphalea diandra. The sequence continues at coordinate 33,358 of CATIWR010225926.1, read as the reverse complement.
GTTCTTTTCTTTTTAAATGGTTGCCTTTTTCTTCCTTTCTTAGAATATATGAAGTAATGGAAAGATGAAGTTTCTAGTTGTTAATATTATTTCTTTTTTGTTTGGATTTTGTGCTCCTTGGGCTGTTCTTCTATTCAGTTTTATTATGTCTTCTCAGAGATGAAAATCTTCATCATTAGTGAATTTCCTTAGGAGGGGGTACCTTTAATATTGATTACTTTTGCACTTGAATTTTTTTGCTTCTATTTTCAACCCTAGAGAGATTTTTCTCTATTGGGTCTGACCGTTGATTGATTTCTTCGTGGCTTTTTTGTGTTTATAATCGTATTCATGGCTGATGTTGTTCGTGGATTGTCTTTTCAGGGATGGCGAGTAAAAAGTCCTTGAATAACGAGTTGACGAAAGATAATAGATTTTCCCAAGCATCGCTAGGAAGCTTCAACAAGTCTTTAATAACAAGCAAGGTTGATGCATCTGTTCCTTGCAATCTCAAGTCCTTCACCTTTAATGATCTAAAAAATGCTACCAAGAATTTTCGCTCAGAAACAATGCTAGGAGAGGGTGGTTTTGGGTGTGTTTTCAAAGGATGGCTTGATGAGAACACTTTAGCTCCTACTAAACCAGGAACTGGGATTGGTGTGGCTGTTAAGAGGCTCAAGACAGAAAGCTTCCAGGGCCATAAAGAGTGGCTTGTATGTGCATTTAAGCTATTACATATCATGTTTATGCTTTGACCTTGCAATAGGATTTGGAATTCCTTTTTTGTTCTCATCTTGTCATCTTTGGCTGCAGGCAGAAGTAAACTATCTTGGTCAGCTTCGTCATGAAAATCTAGTGAAACTCATTGGTTATTGTGCTGAGTCTGAGAGCAGGCTTCTAGTCTATGAGTTTATGCCAAAGGGAAGTTTGGAGAATCATTTATTCAGAAGTAAGTAATTTCATTTTTGTGGGTGTAACAAAACGAGTGATAGAGCAAAAGAATGATGTTTATCAACTGAATCAAAAGGATTACAGTCGTTTACAAGCTCTGCTTATATACAAGAAACAAACTTCTAGAAGTAACTAATTCAACTAACAAATGCTGACTATGCAAGTTTGTTACATAAATAACCGTTCCTTAACGAACTCTAATCCAACTAATTGGCTGCAGCTGAGCTCACATAATCTTCAATGGACTTGCTTTGCTGCAACTTATCTTCTTTGACTTCAACCTTGCTCTTCTCCAGGTCTATAACATCCAAGCTTTGCTTTTCACACTTCCCCTCAAGATGAGCATGAATATTGCAGATATTCATCTTGTCAACCAAAAATTTAAACTGCCCTGAATGCAAACCTTTAGTAAAAATATCTGCAATCTGATCACAAGTCTTTACATGGCTAGTTTCTATTTCCTTTGATTGTATTTTTTTCTCTTAACATAATGACAATCTAGCTCTATTTGCTTAGTCCCTTTGTGAAAAACAGGATTTTTAGCAATGTAAATTGCTGAAATATTACCACAAAACATGTGAGATGGTTCTTTAAAAGGAACTTTAAAGTCTTCAACAGGAACTTTAACCACATCAGCTCGCTGGTTGTGGAAGCCATTGCCCTATACTCAACTTCAGATGAGCTTCTTGCAATGGTATTTTGCTGCTTGGACTTTCAGCTTATCAAGGAACGTCCCAAGAACACACAATAGCGTGTAATAGGTCTTCTAGTTTCCCTACAGTCTCCCCTATCACTATCCATATAGTCCCTCAACCTCATCTCAGTCTCAACAGGTAAGTAAATGCCTTGCCCTAGAGCTCCTTTCAAGTACCTCAGTCCCATTAATGCTACTGAGTAGTGTGATTCAGCTGGTTTATCCATAAACTTGGTGAGCTCATGAACAACATGTGATATCTGGCCTTATGAGTGTCAAATACATCAATTTCCCAGCCAATTTCCTATACTTATAAGGTTCCTCAATCACTAGTTCTTGATGAACCAACTGACGTTTGACCTGAATAGGTACCTTGGTTTTGCAGCTAATGTCCCATATTCTTCCAACAACTCCAGTGTAAACTCCCTCTGACATACATATATTTGATTATCGGACCTTGCTATCTCTATACCAAGAAAGAACTTAAGTTGCCTCAAGTCTTTGAGCTTGAAACGGGTACTCAGTAGAACCTTAACTTCTTGCAGCAATCCTTCATTTTTGCTTGCAATAGCTATATCATCCACAAACCAATAAAGCCACAAAACCAGACTCATTGCTTCTAGTGAACAATGAGTAATCTGCTTTGGATTGGACAAAGCCATTATGTAACAAACAATCAGTAATTTGAGGTTCCATTGTCTTGAAGCTCGCTTCAAGCCATATAGAGATTTATGCAATTTGCACACCAATCTTGTGCTGTCAATGCTACTAGCTTCACTAGACAACTCCCCCTAAAGCTTTTAGCCTAAAGGAAGGTCCATGTAAACTTCTTCATCAAGATCACCACTAATGCATCGTCGATAAATAGTTGAGCCAGATACCAACCTTGATTGATAGCCAAAGCTAAAAACATTCCGACAGTTGTATGCTTCACCATAGGGCTAAAAGTCTTGTCATAATCAAATCCGTGTTTCTTGATGAAACCTTTAGCTACTAGCCTTGCTTTATGCTTATCCAAAGTTACATCAAAGTGATACTTAGTTTTGAAAACCTATTGGCATCCAATAGGGACTTTGCTAGTAGCTAAAGAGACAACATACCATGTAGCATTCTGAATCAAAGCATCAAGTTCAACATTAATTGCTGCAACACATTAGGGATCGGTGATAGCTTGCCCATATGTTTGGGGATTAGGAGATGAGGATATGGAACAAATGAATTTATGGTAAGATGGGGACAACCTAGAGTAAGACAAGACATTAGAAAGTGGATAGGTAACAGAAGAAGCTATGGGTTTAATGTGAACATTGATATAATAATCTTGCAAGTAAGTTAGAGGTTTGATAATCCTAGTGCTTCTTTTAAGGGGAGTAATAGTATCTAAATGAACAGGAGATGATGAGGGAGAATGGATATGCAAATGTGGAGAGTGGGATTGTGGAGGATGAGATTGTGAAATAGAAATGGAAGACAAGGGTGGAACAGATGGAGGTAAAGAGGAAGGACGTGAAGAAAACTTGAAATTGGAATCAAATGAAGGAATGGTGGGAAGAACAAGTGAAGGAAATGAAGAATCATGTGAGAGAATAGTGTTAGGAAACTGAAAAGGGAAAATATGCTCATAAAACTTAACATATCTGGAGATGAAAGTAGTATGAGAATCCAAGTCATTGAGTTTATAGCCTTTAACCCCTGAAGGATAACCAAGGAAAATACATTTTCTAGCCCTAGATCAAATTTTGTTCTATGTGCTGTGAGATTGACATCAAAACAAAGGCAACCAAATGCCCTCAAAGTGTCATATATAGGAGGTTTCTTATATAAAAGTTCAAAAGGGTTGTTTTTGTGCGAAAGTGCAGCGAATGGGGTTCTGTTAATAATGAAGGTAGCAATATGGCATCCCCCCCCCCCCCCCCCAAAAAAAAAAAATAAAAATTTAAGGGGTAAATGAACACGGAAGAGCAATGCTCTTGCCATATTAAGCACCTGTTGGTGCTTCCTCCACTGTGCCATTCTATTAAGGAGAATAGGCACGGTTGGTTTGGTGGATAATGCCATAAGAATGGTATAATGAAGGAAAGGCAAACTTTGAACCCTGGTCAATTCTAATGACCTTGATAGACTTATGAAACTGTGTTTGAACTAAAGAACAAAAGAAGTGAAGCCAATGATGAGTTTCAAATTTGTGCTTCATTAAAAAAGTCCATGTACATTTAGAAAATTCATCAACAACAGTAAGGAAATAATGATTTTTATTAAGATAAACGTGAGACTAAGGACCCCAGATGTCCATATATACAAGATCAAAAATGTCTGTAGCATATGTCTGTAACATGTTCTATTGAATTGGGAAAGGGAAGTCTTTTCATTTTAGCTTGAGGACAAGCAACTCAAAGGGAATTATTGTTGACTACATCAGAAGAAGAAAACAAGCGCCTAAGAGTGGGAAATTTAGCTGAGTCTATGTGACCAAGCCTATGATGCCATGTGTCAAGAGACACAATATTGACAACCTTATTGACTGTAGGAACACTATAAAACCTTTATGAACTATTGATTTGCAAAAAATAGAGGCCTTGTTGAGCTTTAGCCAGTCCAATCGTCTTCCAAAGTGATAGGACCTGGATAAAGCAATATTCATGAAGGAATATGAGACAAAATTCCAAAGTAAATGTAAGTTTGCTAACTAAGACAAGATTGAAAGTAAATGATGGAATACAAATGACATTATTTAACACAATATGAGGAGTAAGTGTGACTGTGCCAATACGAGAGACTTTGACTTTCATACCATTGGGAAGACTCATAAAACAATTATGAACAACAAAATATTGGGAAAATTAATTCAATAAACAAGCTATAGGATCAGTAGCCCCTGTATCAATGATCCAGGATGTTGAATGGGAACCAGATTGCAACAACTCATATAAAACTTTAGCATTTGAAGCAGAAAAGATGGAAGATCTTATACCTACCACATTGCTGAGATTTAGAGCAAATGAATCAACATGATCAGACTTTGGTTGTTCATTGAGCATAGACAAAAGCTTATTCACTTGCTCTTGAGTCAAATTCAGCTGTGGCACCACAACTGCAGGCATTAGCAGAAGCTTTAAGAGGATTAACTGATAATTGAGCACTTGAGAAAGTGCTGTTTTGACTGAAAGTAGTGCCATTTTGTTTGCCTTTGTTGAATTTGAATTCAAGTGGAAAACCGATAAGCTTGTAACATTGCTCCCTCAGGTTTCGATTCTTGCCGCAGTAAGTACAAAATAGCTCATCTTTTGACTTTTAAACAGCCATAGCATCAAACTCATTGAACAATTGAAATTGATTGAGCAAGGATTTTTTATTTTCCTCTCAAAGCATCATATTATAAGCTTGATCAAGGGAGGGAAATGGTTTCATCAATATAATCTGAGATGTCAATGCTTTATAGCTCTCATTCAAGCTATTGAGAAACCTGAAAACATCATTCTTCTGTTAAAGACCAACAAACTTTTAAAAATAGTCATTGTTACAATTTCCACAAGAACAATGTGGAAGTGGCGTAAAGTTCCTTAGCTCCTCTCATATCTCATTGAGTTCAGTAAAACAAGCATCAACAAACTTTGTACCTTGAGAGACATTGTTAAGAAGTTGTTGCAAATGACAAATCCTTGATTCATCAGGCTGGGAGAATCTTTGGTTGAGCTTTGCCCAATCTTAGATACTTCTTCCATGTAGAAAATGGTTGAAGAAATTAGAGGTGAAACAGAACTTAGAATCCAGGCTACAGGGAGATCATTGCAGCATATCCATCGAAGATACAAAAAACTTTCAGTAGTGGGCTTAGGGATTGAGCCATCCAAAAAACCTTGCTTGTTTCTAATTGAAAAAACAAGTAAGAAAGATCTTCTCCATGATATGAAGTTCATGAAGGTGAGTTTTGGAGTAACAATCACCGAAATACGATTGTTCGCATGATGAAGAAAGTATGGTGAAGAAGGATCCTCAAGAAGATTAGTATGAGCATGAGCTCCAAATACTGCAGTAGCACTAGAATTATTATTCGAATCTTCAGCCATAAATGAACAACTAAAGCTTTCACAAGAAGAAAATGAGAGGAAAAATAAGAAAATGAACTCTAGATCTTTACCTAGAGCTCTGATGCCATGTAACAAAATGAGTGAGAGAGCAAAAGAATGATGGTTATTAACTAAATCAAGAGGCTTACAGTCGTTTACAAGTCTGCTTATATACAAAAACAAATGTTTAGAAGTGACTAATTCAACTAACTAATGCTGACTAAGCAAGTTTGTTGCATAAATAATCGTTCCTTAACAAACTCTAATCCAACTAATTAGCTACAGTTGAGCTCACATAATCTTCAACGGACTTCCTTTGCTGCAACTTATCCTCTTTGACTTCATCCTTGCTTTGCTCCTGGTCTACAACATCCAAGCTTTGCCTTTCAAAGTGGGATTTAATATAATTTTTCTTGAATGTTCAAGTACAATTTTGCTCCTCAGTACAATTTTTCTTCATTCTTGAGGATTGTTAATAAGATGCAAGCACAGCAAGTATTAGGAATATCATCTTTATGTTGTGCCTTTGATCCTTTCTAGTAGTGATGATTAGATGCATTTTTCCATTTTTTTTTACTCTATTGTGAGAAATATACAAAACAGGGCCAACAGAAAGTTGTCCTTTTCTTGATGAGGTGGTAGGTATTTATAGTGAGTGGAACCTTGTGAATGAATGAAGTTGCTTCACCTCAGAGGTAGAGTTGGACCAATGAAATTGATGCAGTCCATTGGCATTGGTGGTGACATTGAGTAGGGATCTAAAAAGATTTTGTTCTTTTGTTTTTGCATATTATTACTATTCTGATAAGCTAAGCTGGGCTCTCTCTTTTCTTGAAATACAGAAACTAAATTGATGTAAGAAATGGTAAAATCAAGGGCTTTTATTAAATGCTGTATTTGATAATTTTGTTGTCATGCATCTGGTAATGGCACTTTGAAATGGTTTTCAGAAGTTCTGCTCTTGTGTTTGATTTTGTCAGCCTTGACACATAAAAACTATCTTGATGATGGATTCAAACTTATATAAGGATTGATTGTGAATTTTGTTCCCTTTTTTTCTTCTGTGTGGAAGAAAGGGGGGGCGGTATATATATATATATATATATATATATATACATACACTTCACTTTCTTCTTACGAAAGCACATACATCCTTGTCCTGAATCTATATAATATGAATATTAATGTTCAATATACTTTCACGTTTCAACTAAATTTACCATAAATGAACTATATATATATTACTTTCTTCTTATGAAAGCATATACATTCTCATCTTGAATCTATATAATATGAATATTCGTATTCAATATACTTTCAAGTTTCAACTAAATTTACTATAAATGAACCATTTTTTTTTTCTTTATGTTTAGAAAGGGATCAGCCTATCACTTGGGCTACGCGGATAAGCATTGCAGTTGATGTAGCAAGGGGATTGTCCTTCTTACATGGTTTAGATGCCAATGTAATATATCGAGATCTGAAGGCATCCAATATTCTGCTTGATTCGGTATGTTGAAACTTTTTTTGTTTTTGATAAGCATAGTCATCTTGATTTGTATATGGCTGATGAACTGGTGAAATTCTTTTAGGATTATAGTGCAAAGCTTTCAGATTTTGGCCTAGCAAGGGATGGTCCTACCGGTGATAACACTCATGTTTCAACCAGAGTGGTGGGAACTCAGGGTTATGCAGCACCAGAATACATAGCTACAGGTTAGTTAACTGTGTTACATAGTTTTCCATGGTCAAATGTTTATATTTTGGAAAGTCTGGTGTCCCTAAATTCAATGAAACAACCCAGAGCACACCAACTGTGAGTTCAAAATAACTGAAAGAAGTCAACTATGTACTAGTTACAACTTCAAAGATACATTTCCACTCATTTTGTGAGTGAGAATTTCAAATGTACATGTTTTAAAAAATTAAAACTGCAGTTTGTTTTGCAATCAATCAAGTGTATTCCAATCACCACATTTATGTAGAGTATATAAATTGTCCTTAATATTTTTTTTCTCTCCTATATGTCAGTATTATTGCATTTAGAACTAATCTCTTCTCCTTCAGTTCCCTTCTTCAAAAAAAAAAAAAAAAAAAAAAGTAGTTTTCCACTTAAATGGATAAAATGGTGGCAGATTGTCTGCAGTTGCACTATTGTGTGCCAGAAATATGTAGTTGCATTCTGTTGCCTTAACTATTGACAGAGTAGTTGGGATATGAGCTCACAAGGATGATGAGACTAATGGGATCGAAATGGGAAGATATAAAGAGGGGAGCATACATAGAAGCAACAAAGAAATTTGTTGAGTAGTTGACAGTTTAGGATTTCCCTTAAAAAAAGTCAGGCATTTCAGGATGATATCTTAAATAAGAACATAAATGCAAATCAACAAATAAGGCATATTATATTAATATCTAATGTTTAGTTTTGTCATTTTTCAAAAGGAGAAATAGTTTGAGATTTTAAATTTGATAGCTCTCTTTATCCACAGCTATGCATATTAGAGTATCCCAAAAAAATTAAGCATGGGAGTAGTATGCATGACAGATTTTTAACAGCCCTTTCTTTCCTTTTGTGGGTCGGAACCAAACAGGTCACTTGACTCCAAAAAACGACGTGTACAGTTTTGGTGTTGTCTTGCTAGAATTGCTATCAGGAAAAAGGGCACTGGATGATGAGAGATTTGCTGAAGAAACTCTGGTTGATTGGGCAAAGCCTTTCCTTAGTGACAGCAGGCGAGTTTTGAGAATCATGGACACTAGATTGGGTGGTCAATACTCCAAGAAAGGAGCCCAAGCTGCAGCTGCACTGGCATTGCAATGCCTGCACACTGATCCCAAAAATAGGCCAGCAATGACTGATGTTCTAACTGCATTAGAAAAACTTAACATATCCAAGGACGTGCCAAGAACACTCCCTCCTGCTAAGCTGGATAATTACAGGATCAAGAACATGAATAGCCCTCGCAGGACAGGAGTAAATAGAGTTACTACCAATTTGGCATGACCAATATTTTGTGCATCGATCATCAATCATTTTTTCATAGTTTCATGGTATTGAAGGGCAGCTGAATCTATTACCTCTGAAGGGTGTACAAAATGCATTGTGTGCATATGCATATTTGTGAGGTTGGTTCTGCCGATTATTACTATGGCTGTTCGTATCTAGCCGCAAATCAGTGTTTGTACATATTCTCACAACTTTTTAAAGACTGGCTCTGTCTTAGTGTAATTTTTGTTTTTTTAGGACAATGGTCTTGTGTAAATAAATCATAAAATGAAGAGAGTTGTTGAGCTCTCGCATAAGATTGCATTTGGTCTTTGACACTAAGTGGAGGAAATACAAGATAAGTGACTGAATTTTTTCATGAATTTGCTTCTGCAGTTGTTTGTTGTACTGTTTTTGCATTCCTCTTCCATTTGCTTTTGGTCTCGTTTTTAAACTTATGCCATCATTTATGTTGATAAAGAAAAGAAAGGAATATAAGGGAGGAATAAGAACAAATGCCACAACAAATGAATGCTTACTCTTTGGGAGAATTATACAAGTTTATTTTTGGTGATTGTAGGTTCATTTTTGGTATAAACTATAAGTTTATTTTGATATAAACAGTAGATTCATTATTAATAAATTATAGGTTCATTTGATATAAACTATAAATTTATTGTCAGTAAACCGTATATTAATTTTTTGTAAATTGTATGTTCAATTTTTTTATATAAATTATAAATTTATTTAGTATAAATTGCAGATTTTTTATTAGTAAACAATATGTTCATTTTTTATAAACTATAAACTCATTTTTTTTAAACTATAGATTCATTTGATATAAACTGTAAATTTATTATCAGTAATATGTTCATTTTTTTATAAACTGTAGATTCATGTTTTGTAAATTGTAGGTTCATTTTTTATAGTTAAATATTTTAATATTTTTTATTTCTTTTGTAATATTAAAATTGATAAACCTGCCGTTTATATCAATTTTTTTTGTGAAAAAAAATAAGTATATATTTTTTTAATAATAATAATAATAATAATGTCAATGTAATTAAAAATAAAAAAAGATATGTATAAAAGCATAAATATGTATATTTAAAGTAAAAAAGTTTGTTAAAAAACAATGTAGTAATATTTAAAAAAAAAAGAAAGTTTGTTAAAAAAAAACAAATCAACAATTATAAAAGAGATTTTCAAATTGTTGACGTGTTTTTGGATCCATGAACCACAAAGTATCGTGGACAGAGGTTCATGATATAATTTGTTCTCTAAACATAATTGGGCTTGAACTCATTTTATAGAATCTAATTATCACTTGCTCAAATATGTAATGTTAATGTCGTTATTTTTATATAAGTTTTTTGAAATTTATATATAAAACGTATAATATCCTTTGTAATTTTTGTACTATTCTAGATACTATCTTTTATGTTTAAATTGTCTAATGTTATAGATAATTTTGTACAATATGGATAAAATAATAACTATAATATGAGAAAATTTATACAAAAAAATATTATGTAAAATATTAAATATGTTAATGAAAATTTTTATCATGCTTGTATAATTTTAATTATCAAATATAATAAATTATACACAAAAAATTATTATCTAAATATTTTAAAAATTGGTCTAAATATTTAACTACAAATTTCTTAAATAAAATAAGCAAGGGCGGGACACAAGGGTGCAAGAGGGAGCTACTGTCCCCAAATGTTAAAAAAATTCTTTTTAATCCTTAACTTTTTTTTGGTTTATTATTTTTTTACATCTAACTGAGAGTTATTAAAGGCTTACCCCAATTGGTGTCATAAGCCCACAGCTTTCTTTTGATCGAATCATTGATGGGCTTTTTTTATTTTGCTCTGATTAATCTCTCCATCATTGTTGCTTGACAGTGTCGGAACTCTAGCTGAACGTACAAAAGAAGATGGTGTCCGAAATGTGACAGTAACAGGTGCAATTTTCACAGGCACCCAAAATGGAGTTAGGATCAAATCATAGGGTAAGCCCAGCTCTGGGTTTGCTAAAAACATTGTTTCCCAAAACATCATCATGAGAAATGCCTTCAATCCAATCATCATCGATCAAAAGTACTGCCCAAGTGGCCATGGTAGCCCTCGTCAGGTAAATTAACCAATTTTCACTTCTGAATTAATGACTTCCAAAGTTACACATCTCATGCACTATTGACAGGATGTCTCATTCTTGTCTGTTCTTTTCCTCCAGAATTCTGGAGTGAAGATCAGTGGGGTAGCATATAAGAACATAAGGGGAACGTCTGCCACGCGAGTAGCAATGAATTTTGCATGTGGCTCAAGCAATCCATGTACAGGATTGAGATTGAAAAACATCAAGCCAACATATTCAATACAGCTACAGCCACACCTTGTTCAAAACAACACCATCAAGACTGGAGATTGCATTTCAGTTGGTCCAGGCTCCAATAATATCTTCGTTCAACGCATCACTTGTGGCCCAGGACACGGAATCAGGTCATCATTGTTCCCTCTTTTTTAGTTTTCTTTCTCAAATTTTTAAAAGTACTTTATTTTTATATACATTATTTTTTTCATTTTAAATATTTCTATTTTTCTTTATTTTTTGTTGATTTTTTATTTTATTTGATTTTTTCTTTATTTATTTTATTTTCTATGCCCTTTTTTTTTTGTGCCATTGTTGTCACTTTTATTATCTACTATTATCGACAGTCTCTTCCTAAAGTGAGTTTTTTTTCTTATTTTTTGTTAAATTGTATATTATATAATAGTTATATGAATCGTAATTCTTTTATCTAAATTTAAATGAAACCATTTAATTAAATATTTTTATCTAAATTTAAATGAAACCATTTAATTAAATATTAAAAGCATCATATAATTCAGTAGCTTATTTCAAACTTTTGTCCTCTCCAAATTTTGAGTTCTAGATCCATCACTCAAAATAGTAATGTCACTAATTAATGTTGTTAATGATATTATTTTTTTGTACATAAAATTTTTAAATTTATGTATAAAATATGTAATATTTGTATAATTTTATATTATTCTGGACACTATTTTTCATATTAAAATTATCTAATGTTATAGATAATTTTGTATGATATGGATAAAATATTATCTATGATATGAGAAAATTTATGTAAAAAAACATGTAAAATATTGAACTATTTGTGTAATATATTAAATATATTGTAAAAATTTGTATCATATGCTTACATTAAATAATATCACTAATTATTATTGTTAATGTAGTTATCTCTTATATATAAAAATTTTTAAATTTATAATGTCTTTTGTAATTTTTGTATTATTAGGAATATCATTTTTATATTAAAATTATCTAATAATTAAAGATAATTGTGTATAATGTAGAAACAAATATTATCTATAATATGAGAAAATTTATATAAAAAAATATTATGTATATTGAACTAGTTGTGTAATATATTAAATATGTTGTGAAAATTTTTGATATACATTTGTACATTTTTAATTGTCAAATGAGATAACTTAAATTATACACATGGATAAAATTATTACCAAAGTGCTTTAAAAGTTATACTAAATATTTAACTACAAATTTATTGCTATAAAAAAAATATAATATCACAAATTATTGTTATTAATGATATTATTTTTTATATATAAAATTTTTAAATTTATATACATAATATATAATATTCTTTATACATTTTCTATTATTCTTGACACTATTTTTCATGTTAAAATTATCCAATGTTATAGATAATTTTGTATAATATAGATAAAACATTACCTATAATATGAGAAAATTTATGTAAAAAATATTATGTAAAATATTAAACTGTTTGTGTAATATATTAAATATGTTATAAATTTTTTTTTATCATATTCTTGTACAATTTCAATTGTCAAATGTGATAACTTAAATTACTTACATGATAACATTATTATCTAAGTACTTTTTACACAAAATAATATCACTAATTGTTATTATTAATTTCTTTATTTTTATATTATATATATATACGTGTGTGTGTGATGTCCTTTGCAATTTTTGTATTATTTGGAACACTATTTTTAATGTTAAAATTATCTACTGTTATAGATAATTTTGTACAATATGGATACAATATTACCTATATTATGAGAAAATTTATACAAAAATTATTATATAGAATTTTAAACTAGATATGTAATATATTAAAATTATTGTTAAAATTTGTATAATACTCTTGTATAATTTTAAATTGTCTAATGTGATAACTTAAATTATGCACATTTATGAGATTATTACCTAAAGTAATTTAAAATTTACACTAATTATTTAAAGATAAATCTCTTGCTACTATTGTTATGTCAATATTTTTTATGTAAAATTTTTAAATTAAATATGTAAAATATTTAATATTTTGTAAATTTTGTATTATTTTAGATAATATATTTCATATTAAAATTATCCAACAATATATATAATTTTGCACAATATGAATAAAATATTACCTATACTATGAGAAAATTTATACAAATGAAAATATTATATAAAATATTAAAATATTTTGTAATATATTAAATATATTATAAAATTTTTATTATATTCTTTTGTAATTTTAAATTATCTAATGTGATAATTTAAATTACACACATGATTGAAATTGTTATATAATACTTTAAAATGACGCTAATTATTAAATAATATTTTTTTACTAAAAAATGATCTCTCTAGTTATTATTGTTAATGTCATTATTTTTATATGTAAAATTTGTAAATTCATGTGTAAAGTATTTAATATTCTTTATAAATTTTTGTATTACTTTAGACAATATTATAAATAATTTTGTACAATATGAATAAAATTCACCTATATTATAAGAAAATTTATATAATATAAAAATATTATATAACTTTTAAACTAGCTATGTAATATATTAATCATATTTAAAATTTTATCATATTCTTGTATAATTTTAAATTATTTAATATGATAAATTAAATTATACACAGGAAGAAGATAAGTACCAAAATACTTTTAAATCACAAAAAAATATGTAAAAAAAAAAATAACATCACTAATTATTGATTTCAATTATTTTTATATATAAAATTTTTAAATCTATGTGTAAAATATTTAATATTCTATGTAATTCTTTATAATGCTTTATACCAAATGTGCCATGTTAAACTTATCTAATATAAAAGATAAATTATATAATATGAATAAAAAATTAGCTACACTTTGACAAAAGTAACAAAAAAAAAAGATTATGTAATATTTTGAAGTATATGGTAATTTATTAATGTTATAATAAAAATTCTAATCTTTTTCAGAAAAATTTTGAATTTTAAAAATTATTGGAAGTGATAATTTAAATTAGACATGGATAAATTTAAAAGTTATACGAAATATTTAATTGCAGTTGTTTTGCAATAAAAACTTATTATAATTGCTGCTATTAGTATTTCTATTATTTATATCTAAAATTTTTCAATATATGGAGATAATATTTGAGAAATCCAAACATCTATTGATGTTTATATTTTTATGATGGAAAATTTTAAAAATTTAAAATAAATATACTCATTTAATAATCAAAGAAAAAAAGAAAATTTAAAGACAAGTATTTATCAAATAGATACTATCATTTAGGTATTTAAAACTATAATTCTTTATCTCTTGTTGATTGATATTTGATTGATCATTGCAATTTCACAAGATTTTCTAATGAATTTTTCCTTAATACATTTAATAATATGCTAAATTCAATTTAAATGTAATGTGCTATTGAAAATTAAAGTTTTATAGTTCAATTATTTTCAATATTTTATGTGAAGTCATAATTAACATTGCAAATTTAATATGTATTATGGTTATTAATAGGAACCTTTTTAACACATATTATTAGGTTTGAAATTAGGAGTTTTTCTTATTTATATAGGCTTTTATTTTGAAATTAGTTAATTTTCTGTTTCTTGATGTTCGCACATGAATTTCTTGAAAGAAGCTAAAATTGTGATTTCCAATAGTGTTGCTTGGCCTATGCAATGGACCATGCATTGACCAATTAGCAATAGCAAATTCAGAATTAGTAGATTGCTCGTGGGCCTATACATGGCCATGCATCAGACTATACAAAACGTCATATCCATATTTTAAAATGCAATTTAAGTTGCCTTTTAAGGGGACCCATGACCTATTTTGGATAGATATTCTTGAGCAAAAAAGGAGCAGTTTTGAGGAGAGAGAAGTGGATTCAAGATCTACACCAAATTGAGGTAGATTTTGTGAAGATTTGGAAAACCTTTCCTTTTAGGGTTTCATTAATCTTGTTAGCAAGACTCTTTTTTTTGAACGTTCTTGTTATGAATTCAATGGATTCCTTATTCTTTGTTTCTTTTTCTTCTTTTAGAATGAAATAAATCTTTTATTTTAGGGATTAGAGCGAAAACTAATACTTTTTCATAATTATATGAAGAGATTTTGCTTTAACTATACTGAGTACATTTGAGCTTAAATTGCTTATGTGTATGACTGACCACATATGATCAATGCTTGAGACTTTAGATAATAGAGCGAGAGTGAAAGTCTAGGGTTAGTCATAACATTTTAAACTAAAGGATTGGGACCGCGAGACTATATTTGACTTTTAGAGATGTTTAAGGATTGTTTATAAAGCTTAATGCATCTTTATTGAATTTTGTGATCAAAAGAGTAGAGATAATTTCATTAATAATGGTCTTAATTTTGCTTGAGAGAGATTATTAGGTAAATTAAAAAATCTATCTTCAAGCTTAACCTATTCACATTTGGAACAAAACTCTTGGTATAATTGTGAAATAGTATTTTGGTATCCTCGAATTCCCTAAAGATCTTTTGCATAAGAGATTTTTTTTTCAATTAAATTTCTATTTTGTTAAATTAATTTAGAATTTTCAGATTTTAGATTAATTGTTCCATCATAATTTGGTTGTTAGATAATAAAAAATTGAGTCCTTGTTAGTATTTGTGTGAATCAATCATTATGGGAACAATATCTACTTTTCATTATATTATTTGAAGCGATTTGTGTACTTATAAAAGTTTTACATGCAATAAGTTTTTGGCACTATTATTAATGATTGATTTTTAATAATATCAATTTCACTTAAAATTTCTACTAATCTAGTTTTTAAATTCAACATTTTGAAATTTTGTAAGTTTAATTGTACTTTATCTCTTTTGATCGATGAAACACTTAGTGTATGTGACATTTGAAAAACCTAAACTTATTTCAGTTTGATCCTAAAATCGAATGTACTTTTCCCCCTCCAAGGCGAATCCAAAAACATAAAAGGAATTTGCTAAAAGTCACAATGGCTGAAGAAAGAAGACAAAAAGCTTTGCAAGAATTTACTATACCGCAAACTCAAGAAACTTAGTTAAGTATTGCTAGGCTATCATTGCATGTAATAACTTTGAGATCAAAATGGCAATTATCCATATGGTGCAATAAAATCTTTTGGGGTGAAGTTAATGAGGATCGAAATGCGCATATCGCCAATTGCCTTGAGATTTGTGCAATCTTCAAGATAAATGAGGCAACTAATGGTGCAATCTGCTTGCATTTATTCTTCTTTTGTTTGAAAGATAAAACTAAAAGTTGATCAAATTTTATGGCACGTAACTTATTTATTACATGGGATGAGCTCTCTAAAGCTTTCTTGCCAAAATACTTCTTATCGAGCAAGACTGCATAATTGAGGCAAGCTATTGTAAGCTTTCAATAAAAGTCTGGTAAGACAATATATGAAGCATGGGAGAGGTTCAAGGAGATATAAAGAAGGTGTCCATATCATGGTTTACTGGATTGATGGATAGTCCCAACCTTCTATAATAAGCTAAATTATTCGATGCACATTACTATTGATGCCATAACAAGAGGTGCACTCATGAGAAAGTCAATCAATAAAGTTTATTCATTGTTAGAAGAGATGACCTCAAACAACTGCCAATGGGTAAGTGAAAGAGGGATTAATAAACGAGTTATGGGTATTCAATACTTACACTCTGCTAAATGCCATGATGGATGCTCTTATAAATAAGCTTGAGGGTGTGAGTGTGCATGCTATCAATACATCACTGATGAATTGTGAATGGTGTGGTGAAGGACACTTGAGTATTGAATGCCAAGTGGGGAGTCTTTTTGCTCAAAATTCAGTCAAGCATGTGCAATATGTTTCCAACTTTAATAGGTAGTTCCATAATCCATATTTCAACACCTATAACCTTAGGTAAAGGTATCATCCTAACTTCTCATGGAGCAACCAAACTAATCAAGCCAAACCTTCTCATCCCTCTGGTTTTCCTCAATGGTAACCAGATGGTATGCCTATGGCCTTACATACTCAAAAAGAGGAGAAACAACCTTAGGATATGCAAAATTTTATAGTTGAGAAATTTGAGAAGGTGGAGACCAAGCTACACAAAATAGATAACCTTGAGTTAAGAGTGAATCAAATAGAGCAATACAACCAAAATTTAGAGATGAAAGTTGGGCAATTGGTAAATAATTTTAGTGTAAAAATGTAAGAAACATTGCTTACTAAAACTAAAATAAACCCAAAAGAGCAATGTAAGGCATTCACTTTAAGAAATGGCATAAAGATACTCGATCTCCCATGTAAGCACAAGGGAGAAAATGAGAAACAACCTTAAAAATGATTGAAAATCTTGAAAATCCCAAAAGTGAGGAACCAGCCTCAAATTTCAATTTGGATGAGGAAGACAAGGTGGAAAAAGCTAAGGAAGAAGAAGGAGGCAAACCTATATTGGTAAAACCTTATGTTCCACCCATTCTTTTTTCTCAACGATTGCAAAAACACAAGTTAGACAAGCAATATGAAAAGTTCTTAGAGATGTTCAAGCAACTTCACATAAATATACCATTTGTCGAGGCTTTAACATAAATGCCTAAATATGCCTAGTTTCTGAAGGATCTTTTATCTAATAAGATGAAGTTGAAGCAATATGAGACAATAACCCTTTTGAAGAAGTGTGGTGCAATAATTCAAAATAAGCTTCTACCCAAGCTTAAGGATCTAGGGAGTTTCTTTATTCCTTGCCAAATTTTTAATTATAAATTTGATAGAGCTCTATATGATTTGAGCATTAGTCCTCTTTCTATTTGTTAGAAATTGACTCTTGGTGAGATTCTACCAACCATAGTGACATTACAACCAACAGATTGTTCTATTAATACCTGATTAAAGTGGTGGAGAATGTTCTCATACAAGTGGAGAAGTTTTTCATGTTGGTGGATTTCATTATGCTTGATATAAATGAGGATGTAGACATACCATTGATTTTTGAAAGACCCTTCTTGGTAATTGTGGGAGCTATAATTGATGTGAAGAGTGACAAACTCACTCTAAACATGATGGAAGAATCTATTGAATTCAATGTTTTCAAAGCAACAAAACAACCCTATCCCATCGAGGATTGCAATAAGGTGGATGTGATTAGTGATTTGGTATGAGAAGTGTTTCAAAAAGAGCATCATGAAGATCTATTCAAAGCTTGTTTGGTTTAATAGACATCACCATCACATGAGAATTATGCAATTGCAAGTGCAACCCAATTTTTGGAAGTAAATCCTCTATCTAAAAATTTTAGGCTTGAGGAATTCAGACAAGGTAAGACTCATCCTTCCCCTTCTATTGAAAAGGCTCTAATTTAAAAGTTAAAAGCTCTTCCACTTCACTTAAGGTATTCATTTCTTGGTGAGAACCAAACCTTGTCTATGATAATTTCAACACATTTAACTAAATTATAAGAACAAAAGTTGTTGAGAGAGCTAAGAGAGAGGAAAAGAGCCATAAGATGGACCATTAGTGATATCAGAGGGATTAGCCTTTCCTTTGCATGCATAAAATACTCATGGAAGATGATCTTAAACCATCTATTGAGCACCAAAGGAGATTAAATCTTAATATGAAAAAGGTGGTGTGGGTTGTAGGGGATTAACCTTTCCTTTGCATGCATAAAATACTCATGGAAGATGATCTTAAACCATCTATTGAGCACCAAAGGAGATTAAATATTAATATGAAAAAGGTGGTATGGGTTGAAATTTAAAAAAATTTAGATACATGTATTATATACCTAATATTTGATGGCTCATAAGTCTCATGCAAGTTGTGCCTAAAAAGGGTGGGATGACTATTGTTGAAAATGAGGAAAATGAATTAATCTCCATAAAAATAGTTATCGAGTAGAGGGTGTGTATAAATTATTAGAATCTTAATAAGGCCACTCACAATGATCACTTCCCATTACCATTCATTGATCAAATGCTTGAAAGGCTTGTGGGAATCATTGCTTTTTAGATGGTTATTCTGGTATAATAAAATTCTCATTGATTCAAACGATGAAGAGAAAATCACCTTCACTTGTCCATATGGTACATTGCATTTAGGAGAATTTCATTTGGTTTGTACAATGCACTAACTATATTCTAGCGGTGTATGATGGCTATTTTTAATGATTTTATTAAGAAAACTATGAACATTTTTATGGATGATTTTTTTATGTTTGGATTTTTTTTAATGCATGTTTAGATAAGTTTTTCAAGGTTTTGCAGCATTGCAAAGAGACCAACCTAGTGTTAAATTGGAAGAAATGTCATTTTATGGTGCAAAAAGGTGTGATGCTTAGCCACAAGGTATCCTTAAGAGGTATAGAGATACATAAGGTGAAAATAATGAATCATGTAAAAAATGCCTCCACCTACATCTGTTAAGGGAGTGCGGAGTTTCCTTAGTCATACGAGCTTTTATTGATGACTTTATAAAGGATTTTTCTAAGATTAAAGGCTCTTTGCAATTTACTTAAGAAAGATGTTATATCTAATTTTGGCCAAGAATGTTTCAATGCTTTTTATAGGTTAAAAAAGGCCTTAACATCGACACCTATCATAACAACCTTGGATTGGAGCCAACCTTTTGAGTTTATGTGTGATACGAGTGATTGCGCCATTGGAGCTGTTTTGGGACAAAAGAAGGACAAATGAATGCATGTTATCTATTATATTAGCAAAACTCTCAGTAAAGCTCAAGTGAACAATGCCACCACAAAGAAGGAGTTACTTGTTATTGTGTATGCATTTGAGAAATTCAAGTTTTATTGGTGCAATCTAAAGTCATTTTATACACTAATCATGTTGTAATTAAGTACCTACTGAGCAAGAAAGAAGCCAAACATCACCTTATACATTGGGTCCTTCTATTATAAGGGTTTGATCTTGAACTCAATCATAAAAAAGGGACTAAAAATGCTATTGCTAATTATTTATCTGGAATTTAGCCTATAGAAGATGAGAACATGGCAATTAAGGAGACATTCCCAAATAAGGAGCTCTTTGTTTTTACCATTGGCACGCCTTGGTACACTGATATTGTGAGCTATATGGTAAGTGGATTTCTGCCACCTGACATTTCTTACCATCAAAAGAAGAAGTTCCTAGTAGATTGCAAACACTACTTTTGCTAGAAACCACTTCTTTACAAGCATTATGTTGATGGTCTCATTTAAAGTGCATTCCTAAGGAAAAAGTTCATAGAATCCTCACTCATTGTCATTATTTGAAAACTAGTGGTCATTTCAACACCATTAAAACTATTATAATGGTCTTACAAAGAGGGTTCTATTGGCTAATGATGTTTGAAGATACTTAGAAATTTGTGCATTCATGTAATCGTTGCCAAAGAATTGGAAATATATCTAAACAATATGAAATGCCATTGAACAACATTCGTGAGGTGGAATTATTTGATGTAAGGGGCATTGACTTGATGGACCTTTTTCCTCTAGCTTATAAGTAACATTACATCTTGGTTGCTATTGATTATGTGTCTAAATGGGTTAAGACAATGGCTTCTCCAACTAATGAAACTAAGGTAGTAACTAGATTTATAAAAAAAATTTTCTTCTCGAGGTTTAGAATGCCTAGAACTATTATCAACGATGGAGAGACACATTTTTTTAATAGGCAATTCAAAACATTCCTTAAGAAGTATAAAGTTACTCATAAGATTGCCACCCCAAACCTTCCATAAATAAGTGGGCAACTTAAAATCGCTTATAGAGAGTTGAAACAGATTTTGGAGAAGATAATTTCAAATTTGAGGAGGGACTGTCACTTAAACTCCATGATGTATTATGAGCATATAGAAAAGCCTTTAAAACATCACTTGGCATGTCTTCGTATCATCTAATTTTTGGGAAAGCTTGCCATCTTCCTGTGGAGTTAGAGTACAAAGTATATTGGGTCATTAGATTACTGAATTTTAATCTCAAGAAAACTGGAGAGAAGTGCTAACTTCAATTGAATGAGCTGGATGAAATTTGAATGAATGTTTATGAGAAAGCCAAATTTTACAACAAAAAAACTAGGCTTTGGCACCACAAGCATATTCATAAACGTTCTTCTAAAGTGGGATAACAGGTATTATTGTTCAATTCCAAACTTAGACTCTTTCCTGGGAAGTTGAAATCACGTTGGTCTAGGTTGTTTAAAGTGGTACAAATCTTTCCTCATAGAGCTATTGAGTTGCAAGGAGAAGGTGACAACACATTCAAAGTGAATGGACAACACTTAAAGCCTTATTTTTGTGGAGAGGCATTGCAAACAGGAGAAGTTCTCCTTTAATGCTTTTACAAACTGAAATTTTGAAAAAGTCGAGCTAATGACTATAAACATGAGCTTGTTGGGAGGCAACCTAATGATTTTGATCATTTTAGTTTATTTATTGTAATTCATGCAAAAAATTTTGAATTCAGATTTTAGTTAAATTAGAATTAAAATTTCTAGAGTAAGTAATTTTTGTAAATTTTAATTTACATTAGAATGTTAGTTTCATATTCAATATGTGTTAGTTAGTGTTAATTTTGAGTTTACTTTTGTTAAATGTAGGTTAAAAAAAGTTATAAACAAATTGTCATGGATCATACAATGACCCATGCAGAAAGCTCAAGGATGAGGACTGTACAGAGGAATACAGGGCCAACAATTAATGGAATGGGTCTCCAATTTGTGTAATGGGCCACCAACTATGTTGGGACAATTGCATTTTCATGGAAGTATGGGCTAATAGTTCATTTTAATGAAAGGACTTTTTGAATATGGGCATACAATTAGGAGACTTACTTTTTGAATACCCACTTTCCATCCTTAACCTTAAGTGGCAATGACACTTCCCATCCTTTAAACCTATTCTAATCTTATTTGCACTCCCTATGTTGTCACTTCCTATCCCAAAGCCTAGCCCCTTAACCATCCCCATCCCTCAAATCATTTAAACCATTTTTTGCCCTCATATTGTCACCTACATTCCCACTTCTCATTGTCATTCCAAAACAACTCCTTACCCAATCAATTTTTTTCTCATACTGAAACCTTTCCTACTCCCTACAATCCTTGTCCTCTTTCAACGAACCATATTCTCTCTCAATTGCCTATTAAAAATCACCCAAACACTATGCCATTTAAGATCGTCATAAAGAAGAGGGCATTTGCATCCTCGGTCGGATCTTTATCTTCAATTAGACACTTCCACTTCCTCCTCAGATTCTGATCCACCATCACAACCATCGCCATTGCCCCTAACACCATTTACACCAAATTTAGAGTTTGAAATGAATGCCCAAGTCACCAAGTACCAAACATTAAAGAATCAATGATTTAAATCAAATAAATTATATTATAAAAAGTTATTAAAAATGCTTAGAATGGAGGGTTACATTGGGTGGTTGCAAGGAGAAGTTGGGTTGTCAAAATTTACACTGATGACTTTACCTGCATTTATTGGGATAACATTAGAGTTCCTCACAACCCTAGCTCTATTGAGGGCAGGGGAATCTGATCAACCATAATACTTCGAGGTTCAACTATTTAACACTAATCATGAGGTACCTTTGGACATGTTCAACATGATTTTTGGTTTTCTTGTAAAGGGACACATAACTCCTCTTCTTTTATGCAAAGACAAAAAGTTTTGGGAGGAAATTACAGAGGGCAAAACCACATTCACAGTAGGACACTCAAAGTCACATGAATTCAAAATGTTTCAGCTCCGTTACATGAACAAGTTGCTCACCCATACCCTATTTGCAAGAGGGAAAAACATAGGTTTGCTCTCTAAAAATGATATTTTCTTCTTCTGGTGTATGGAGAAGTACCAAAAGCCAAATTGGGGATTTTGGATTCTGCAGTAGCTTCAAGTAGTGGTTAAAGCCAAAATTGAAAAAATTATGGTTGGTTTTGTGGCTATTGTTGTTGCATTATCTTTTGTAGGTTTTCAACATCATAATTATTCCCATAAGCCCGCGACAATGATTGAGTATCTTGATTATGCATATTTGGCATAAATAAAATTATGCAAAGATATTGGAGGATACTATGTGCTCATTAGGCTTGAACTGAAACTAGAAGAGAAAGAAGATTAGGGTCAGCCATCAGGTGTCACTAATTCTCAAATCATGGTAAGGTTAGCTGACATGGACAACAAAATGAAGATCATACAGGATTGGCTTAATGCATTTTTTGTGCACATGGATTTCAAGCCTACATCACCATCATAATGGATGGGAATTTTGATTTCATTTATTTTTGTCAATTGAGTTTAATTCTAGTACAATTTTAATTCTATTATTTTATTGTGGATATTTCCTATCGCAGGTTACACTTGTGTTTTGGTTATGTGAATTTTGTTAATATTAAGCATTAAAACTATGTAAGAAAAGAATTAGACCTTTGTTATGATTTTTTTTGGTTTAAGACTTTTAGCAATTGATTGAGATTAGTTAAATCACTAGTAAATTTGAAAGATTTTGAAAATTTTAAATTCGATTTTCATTACGTGGAGGAGACGATGACATGATTTGTTTTGTGGACATGAATACTAAGTTGGGACTAATTGAGGGAAGTAAAATTATTATGTGAGACTATGATGTTGTTATTTTGAAATCTATTGTGTTTATAAAATGCACAACAAGTACAAGAATGAGGTCAACTTGTGCACATTTAGTCTTCTATTATGTGTTTAAAATTGTGGTTGTATTTATGGATAGTTGGATAAATGAATGAGCTTGCAAGTGAAGAATGAGATAATGTTGAAGTTCTAAATTGTGCATATGAAACTTGGTGGTTACCAAAGAAGGTGATGGAAATTGTAAAAATTAGTAATTGTGGTTACTAACATAAGATTTCTCCCAACTGTGTGAAACTATTTTTGAATTCAGTTTTGAGATTATCACACAAATTTATTCTCAGGTTTTAATTCTACTTTTGATTTTTGTTACTGATTGAATGCTTGAATAAACACGAATATTAGTGATTTGAAAACTATGAACTCATGTAGATTTATGAGCAAAATGGAGAATTCTAGAATGGAATTATATTTTATGAATTTGGGAGGAAATTGATGTGCAATTGTTGAGAAATCATGAACTAAATCTTATTTACAGGTGCTTAGAAATTTTGGGATTTCTTGTAAACAACAAGCATGCTATTAGATTGGATTTTCAGGTGCATGGACTATTGCATGGCCAATGCACAACTGTTTAACTCAGATAATTTGTTTAAGGATTGTTAATGAAGCTTAATGCATTGTTGTCAAATTTTGTGACGATGAGAATAGACATAATTTTGGTAATAATAGTCTCAATTTTGCTTGAGAGATTATTGGGTAAATTAAAGGAAAATCCATTTTCAAGCTTAACCCATTCACATTTGGAATAATAATAATAATAAAAAAGCTAATTGTAGTTACATTAATTCTATGGACATTTTTATTTTTTGCTTTTTTTTTTGTTAGCTTTCTCAAGCCTTATCCACTTAGTGAAACTACTTTTTTTTTTGTACTTTTTTTTTTTTTTCACATGGAGCAGAATAATGACCCCCACCTTACTATGCTAGTGCACTCTTTCTACTATAAACTATTAACTTCCTCTCTTCCTCATATTTTGCCACACATTGCATAATGCACTAGCCTTATTCTCATATCATTCTTTGCTAAACTTTTGTTATCAGCCTTCTAGTAGTGCACTTTTGCCACATTCAACATAATGCACTTTTGTTGTCAAACTAGTGCCTTTTATTTTGTTTTAAAATTTGTTTATTTTTACAGTCTAATTATACTCGACATTGAAGAATATTTCTAAAATGATTATGCAATTTGAAATTGAATTAGATAAAATTAAAATTTTTATTGCAATTTTATTAATATGTTGGCTAACTTATTTTTGCTTCTTATTGTTGTTGCATTGTGTTGGTTGTTGTTGAAATGGTTGTATGGTGGACCAATTGGATGTATTGGAGTTAGATTTTAGGACACAATAAGTATGATATGCACATGATCTTGCAAGGTCAATCCACCCTAATTGCCCTATTTATCTCAGCCACATAGACCATTTTGAGCAATATCAGTTCTTAGATGCTGTTAATTTTAAGGGTTAGCGAGATTTTATTACTTTACACCCTTACTTTTGATGAGCTTGTTCACATTTTTTTCTTGAACCTCCACCTAAGCCTCAAGTCCGATCCTTCTTTCCTTGAAAGTCATGTGAGAGGTGTGCGCTAGGATTGGTAAAATTGACCCATACCCATTTATCCATCTATACCCACCCTTTAAAAATGGGTGTGGACAATAGCATAATAACAAATTTTAGTTATCCCAAGCTAGATTATAAATATATTCTCATAATCATAATTCAAAAAAGACTATTTATGCATATAAGTAAAATTTTGTTTACGATTCTAAAAACTTTTCTATAAATAAGTAAACTAATTATATTCTCAAATGATAATTCAGAAAAGATTACTTATTGAAGTTGAGCTCTTCCATTCTTCAAATAATAAAATTCATCTATTATCGAATTTGAATCAATAGTCTTTAAAATTTTTCTTTTGATATAAACCACCATTGAATCATTTAAAAACTCATCCTCCATTTTAGTATGTAAAGTCGATTTGATGTGCTTCATTGTTGAAAATGCTCATTTAGTAGTTGTTGTAGAAACATGCAAAGTCAAAATGAGTCGAATCAATTTGTCTATCAAATAATAAAATTGCACCTTATTTGTTTCAATGAGCCTTCGACATAATTTAGAAATAGTGATCATATTTACAAACTTCGCATGATTAAGTACATCAACCTTATAATGGTCCACTTGACTTTTTACATAATGCATATATTGTCTGTTAAAATCATGAAGATAAAACTTCCACCATAAAAAATAATTGGGTTTAACTATTGCAAAAAAAGTAGAAGCAAAACCCTATTTTTTATAGTAGCTAAAGCGTTAGCTTAGCCACTAACATATTGTAGTCGCTATTTTTCTAATAGTGAAACTAAATTTAGTGACTTAGTAGTACTTATTTAGCTACTACACAAGGTTAATAAGTAGCTAAATAGCGACTACCCACTTGTAGTTGCTAAAGTAGTTAATTAATAATAAAAACAAATATGAAAACTGCAAATAACTACTATTTAGCTACTAAATGATGTAGTAGCTAAGATATGATTTTAACTACTGACATACTAATAGTAGCTAAATAGCGACTACTTAGCTACTACATAGTATAGTCACTAAATTCTCTTTTTTAGCTATTATCATGTCTGTGGTCTCTAAATAGAGACTGTTGTTTAACTACTAATTTTGTTAGTAGCTAATATTTTTTTGAAAATATTGATTTAATTAAATTTAAATTATTTATTAATATTATTTATTATTTAGCTATTATTTTGGTTATAACTAAGGTAGTAATGATTTTTATTGATTATTGTATTAAATTGAATTAATTGTTAACTTTTCAATATAGATATTGAAAACAATTAAAATGAAATAAAATTATAATATCCTATTATTAGAATAAAGAAAAAGTACATTAAAATTCCATATTCTAAAAAGAAAAAATACACTTAAATCCTCAAGCCATGTACAATGTGTAAATAAGAAAATTACATAATTCTAATACAATGAATTCACCCTGTATCAATTGTTTTAAGGTGAAGTTGAAATTTCTTGTTTACTTAATTTTGCACCCTACAAGCTGTTTGCATAGATAATCATTTTCGCTTTGCCAAAGTCAAAGAAGTCTTTTACTTGCAACAATATGTATGTCTTTATTAATCAATAACTTTCTCATGCATTTTATTGGGAATTAAATAGAAAATTATTATCAAAAACAAAAAAAAAAAGATATACAACTCGGTTAAACTGTTTCAACTAAGGGAGAGGTTCAAAATCCATGTTTAGGTACATACACAAAATTTAGAATCTGAACAAATATACAGATCAATAAAAATAAAGCTTTAATAAACATTTCCCTAAGAATAATTATCATTTGCTCATTATATGACAAAATCAATGAATATGGCACTACTAGACCTCTCCTCTCACGTCTGTTGTGACAACAATACTTGTCAATGGGAAGGACCTTTGTTAGAAGACAAAATAAGAGAAAATGGGTGATGGCTTACTCAAGCAAAGAACCTGAAAAATCATTTTCTTGCTAAAACAAAACATGTACTTTATCATCCTTTTCTTTTATTTAGTTATCTATTGTGTTGGAACAAGTTAGGATAACCTTAACTACGCCATCATATGACCGCATGTCACTTTAAATTACACTTATGCTCCTCATGGCCCCCCAGTGTAACTACCGTTCTTAGTCACCCTATCATAACCCAAAACTTTGTTAAGGAAATAATCGGATGTGAAAACATTGTTCAAACTTAAGCAAATTCTGTCTTTTTAATTTTTCTAGAATGAATGAACAACTTGCATTTAATAGTCTCTAATGACCAAACATAATTTTAAGACTTATCTATTTGAATTATGAGGTAAAAAAAAAACTCAAATACTAGACAAATTCCAATTCAAATATGCTAAAAGGTAATCACACCTAGCTAAACATTCTTCTATCAGTTCCTTTTTTTTATAGATAATTTATCTATGTTGGTCATAAGAGTCAAACCCATATAATTTGTATAACTTCTATCTATAATTTTCTACCAACAAAACGTATCTTTATCTTCTTTCTTACATAGAAAAAGAGAGTAACGAGTATAAGTAAATTGCAATAATAAGAAGAATTAAATAGTAGTTTCTACAACTATGGTTTTCAATCATCTCAATACCTAAAAACATATTATAAAAGGAATTAAGTAGAAATGTAAGTAACATGAGAGTACTAGGTATACCAACTTCGGTCTACACATATAAAAGGTAAGCTACATCATTTATTATCATTACTTTATGTTTCGGTCTCGTTCAAAAATAAGGCTTTGAAATACTATTATAGAGCCACTGAAACCCCTTTTAACTCAATGGCACAAATAGAAAGCACACTTTGAACTAGTACAAAACAACCAGCATTGTATGTCCATAGAAAGATGGCCTAAACACACTATAGGAGGCTGACTAGCCTAAATATTACAACAAATGTTGTTCATCTTTGCTTATTAATTTTGCTTCATGCACAAAATGAATCCCCACTTCATATGGGTACAATGGTAAAAAAAAAAAAAAATTAATTGTGTATTAGTCTCAACATGTATGTATTATCACACAATAGATAATATAATCCAATCTAAACACAATTGTCAAAATGAAGACAAGCATGCAGTCCAAATCAAGTATCAACTAAATTTTATGAGAATGGAATATAATATTAAGATTTCCCTTACCTGTGTTCCTTTCACAGTATATCTCTCTAATAGCATCTTATTCTCTTTATTTGTAAGCACTTGATGCTTAGAGACAAGAGCATGCTCCTTAATGTTGACTAATAGTTTTGCCTCCTGTAATGATGGAATTGAAAGGAATCAATATCCGTTCATCCATTTAGTTAAGAAGGTATAATAATAAAAGGGAAGCATTGCTTTTTTATATAAAAGAATAAGCATTCAATTTCTTAATGTGTTGAAGCCTAACTCGTCTATTATTTATTTTAAATGAGTTCAAGTGTTCTTGTACACGAAGCTAAAAATATTCATCAGCCAAATGATAAAATGGGAAAAATAAAGAAAAATAAAGAAAGAAATATAAAGAAGAAAAACTCACAAGTGTTCAATCACAATAGTTATCTTAGGCTCACCATCAGTAGTTGTATCCTTCTTAATCTCTTCTTATTCTTTGTTATTCTGTTTCTCTTTCACATTCTTATTTTCATTCTCTTTCTCTTCCCCATTCTTATTTTCATTCTCTTTCTCTTTCTTCATTCTCTTTCTCCATCTCCATCTCTTTCTCTTTCTCCATCTCTTTCTCTTCAGGTTCGATTAATGTTACTTGAAAAATGAGAAAAGAAAAAAAAATCTTGAAAGGAAGACAAAAAATATTTAAATTAGAAAAAAGAAAACAATAGAGCTAGGGTTTTGAGATCTAAAATGAGGAGTCCATGTGGAGCAGATCTGCAATGGATTTTATTTTTCTAATTAGATCAAGAAGAAGAGGAAGCAAATATAAAGGAGGAAGTTACCTTAGATTTAATTTAGATAAGGAGGATAAGAAACCAAATCAAATCTACAATCGATCAATCACCAAAGGAAGTGATTAGATTATGTTTAGGAGTAAACATAAAATTAGATGCAAAGAATCTGAATTTCTAAGAAAGGATGCAAAGAAGAGAATATGAGTAGTGCGGTAGACGGGAAAAATTTTAAAAAAAAAGGGCCACAATAGGGAGAGAGAAATGAGAGGGAAAATTAGGTCTAGCTTAGGAACTAGGTCTAACAACTACAAATCTTTTTAGCAGCTAATAAGTAGAATTCAACCTCTTAGGGGAACTTAGCTACCAAAAAAATGGAGTAGCTAAAATTATCTATTGCAAAAATGCATTAGCTACTAACTAATAGGTAGTAGCTAATTAGCTATTACAATCGCTTTAGTAGCTAATAAGTAGAATTAAAATTTTATTATAACAATAATAAATATCATTAAAAACTTTAACAACTAATTTACTACTACAAAAAGTAGTAGCTAAGTTTATCGATTAATAAACAGATAGTAGTTAAGTATAGATATGAGTTTTTTATTTGGCTACTACATGTAATATAGTCACCAAATATAGGCTAAATGGCTACTGCATATGATGTATTAGCTAAATCGCAACTAAATAGCTTCTACACTTGGTAGCTAACAGTTATCACCATTTTTTTTGTAGGATATTTCGTACTTCTTTTAATTCAATTGCTATTTAGTCACTAAATAGCTACTAACACAACTAGTAGCTAAGTTTTAGTACCTATTTTTGTATTTTCTTGTAGTGTTCTCTACAAGTCTACAAATTTGATTGCTTTAAATGATTTCAAATGATCTTAGGCTTTAAAGAAGAGCTAAGAATCATGAATTTCATTGTCTCTTCGTTAAATCTATAATTTAACTCTTGTAATTGAACATCTATTGCAACATTGAATACATCAAAGTAATAATAATGCTTAATTGTGATTTGATCTCTCTGCTGGCATGAACATCTTATAAATTCTTTGTATCGAGCATTGATAACAAACATGTCAATATCATACTCTTTGCAAACTATTTCCATTTGCTTAAGTAGAGTATCAAAACTGTCTTATTGCAGAGTTTTTAGCAATGATTTTGTCAAAGATAGTAAATCCAATGCATTTAAAATATCAACATATTTGCATTACAATGCTCGATGAAACATATCTATGATGCCCATAATTTTATGTATAAAATGTAGTATGAACATAAAATTGAAAGATTTTATCATAATTAAAGAACCATTGGCTTCCCCACGAATAGTGTTTGAAGATCCTTCCTCAACCATGCTTTGAAGCACATTAATTGTTGCTTTATCCATATCTATTATGTTGCATTTTGAAGCAAAATGTGAGCTCCAATAAGTACTTATAGCTTGATGCAAAGTACTGATATGATTAGCACCTATATTAGTCTCATGTTCACTAGTAGCTACCATACGTGCAACATCAATAGCTTGAGCATATCGTAGCTCAACATGCCATTCAAGAAAAGCACTAATAAAATTGATAATGCATGTCAATTTTGAAAAGAATTGCCATAAAAAAAAAACTCATTTTTTATAGTGGCAACTAATGCAAGTTATAATTGATAAGCAAAATAATGAACATAATATGTGTATGGATAATCTCTTAGAAATGAAGCTTGTAATCTATTCCATGCACCACGTATGTTACTAGTTCCATTGCACTCTTAACTTTGCAAATCATGAATGTGTAAACCATATTAAGTTAGCACATTAGATATTTCTTTCTTTAGTGTTGAGGCAGTAGTGTCTAAAACATGCATAATTGAAAGAAATAATTCTCTTAAGAACCCATCATCATCAACAAATCTCAATACAATAGCCATTTGCTTGTTATTAGGAATATCTTTTGCTTCATCAACTAGAATACAAAATTGGTTTTCCCATTTTCAGCACAAATTTTTTACCTCATTTCATTAGCTAAAATATGCAAAATCTCTTTTTAGATAAGAGATGAAGTATATCTTGCATCGCCAATTATCAGAAACTACCAATTCATTGTGACCCATCAATGCAAATCCTTGTAATGTAAGTTAATGAATGTTATCAATCGTTGCTTTGAGATGCAACCAATTTTTCTTAATTTCTTTTGAACTCTATGCATGTAAGATATTATCTATTTGTTGAGTTACATTCATCAATGCTTTAATAGATTTTATAGCATTATGATGTTGATAAGTAAGACCTCTTACATGCATCAATAAGGCACACCTAGTCCCTTCATTCATCCTCTTCCAACTTTTAAAATCATCAACAGTAAATGCAAGATGCAAAGGTTTATCATTTTTTAATAGAAAACATGGAAAGCAAAACAAAGCATCTTTTGAAGGCGAGTATTCTATCCAAGGGAATTGCTAAAACCAAGATTGTTGAAATTGTCGATGTCGATTACTAGATTGAGATCATGAATGCGCCGTCAAAATAGGCTAAAAGGCCCCCTTTTTAATATAAAGACGTTTGATTTTGTCACATTGATTTATCAGCTGCTTCCATATAGGAGTATGCAATCTGGGGTCATGTTCAAGAACAATATCATCAAACTCAAAATGATGAACCTAAGTAGGAAATTCAGGTTTTGTAATAGGTATAAGAGTCTCAACTAAGAACGAAAAAAATAGGTATAGGTTTTGTTATATCTTTAGTTGTTGATGATTCTTATATACCTTTCGACTTAAAGAACGAAAAAATAGTTTTGTCTTTCTTTTTTTCTTTTTTTCATTAGCACTACATGAAAATTATTAAAATCAAAGTGAAACACAAATAGACTCAAACTAGACAATTATCAAAATCAATCAATTATCTGTCACACTTATCTCCCACCATCATTAATTCGACTCAATGAGTTAGGATCTACCAATTATACATATGTTTCTCCTTCACTTCATCAAATCAAATAAATCTAAAGTGAATAATAAAATTGATAAAAGGAATAAAGTAATACTTGATAACTTGAGTGAGATTCTTTGAGAAAAATAAAAACGATTTGTTGTATACCAATATCTATAAAATTCTAAAAAAAAAAAAAAATCTTGTTAACACATGCAGTTGATTACATTTAATTTCCATGCACACCAACAAAATAAAACAAGAATTTTAAAAAATTTAGGCACATAAAACAAATGAAGGGACAAATATATATAACGAAATTAGGTAACTCTATATTTTTTATATTCTTAAAATAATTTCACATATTTATAAATTGTAATGACCATATTCATTTGACATAACTCATATTGCTCTGATACCACTAAATGTAATGACCGTATTCATATTTGCTCTGATACTAATAAATATAATGACCAATTGTGTTTACAAATCATGTTGCTCTGATACTAATATTTTTTTTCTACCACAATCTGTAATGCTACAATCGGTACCTATCAGAGCATTCAACATCCGGGATTTGCCCGTCGGCCCCGCGATGTCATATATACCGGGATTTGCACATCTGCCCACGTATGCTTAAGCCCTCTCTGATACTAAAACTGTAACATCTAAATTCATTTGTCAAACCAATAACTGTGACATCCATTGTTCTCATTTGTGAATCAGCTTTGATACCACAATTTGTAATGTCACAACGTGGCTACAACTGGTACCTATCAGAGCACTCAACATCCGGGATTTGCCCGTCGGCCCTGCGATGTCATGCACACCGAGATTTGCATGTCTGCCCCGCGTGTGCTTGAATCCTCTGATACCACCAACTGTAACTACCGTCTTCAGTTGCAAATCATGGAATTTCATGTTTAGAAATGCATACACATTAAGGTTTATTAATCATATATATATAATCTCACATGTATTTAATGTACACATGTGTTAACTAATGTTAGGACCAATGACCATAACTAGTTCCTATCAAATGTATGTACATGACGCAAGGAGAGAGAGTTGGAATTCAGCCGATGACCTGTGTTCCATGTGTCTTTATGCACCAAAATGTCCAAACTCTATGCTTCAGTATCTGAAAAATAATTGCGATTTGGTGAGTCGCGACTCAGTGAATAAAAACAATAATCAAATTCTCATGGCATAATCTATAATCAAATATCATCAAGATACATTGCAAGTATAACAATTAACTATGTAAGTGCAAATGCAATAGCTTTGTTTTTTT